>JANAVB010020800.1:904165-1104165 GCA_029216955.1 Iris pallida | reverse complement strand
TCATATTCAACTTTCTGGAATATGTGTCTTCATTTGGTAGTTCGATCCCAAGTTTGTTAGGAAATTTATCTGTCGTACTAATTTCAACACAATTCTTGTAAATAATAGACGCGTCATGTTAGCAGTAGCCTTATCAGTTCGTAATGGTTTCTCTATACCAGTGGCAAATTTTATAATAGCCTTGGTGCACCAGAGTTGGGGGGAAGCCAAAAGAATCTGATCCAAATTGGAATGGTAGCCAGACGATCTCTCTCAATATTGGATGACAGGTCCTACTATCGCATGATTACCAATCTATCGTCAAACATCCACGATCCATTTGAATAACTCTCTCTAGATCCTACGCCAATCCGAATTTAGTAAAGTAGAACCCGTTTTCTTTAGAGAAAATCTACTTACTTCCTTCTAGCTTCCACATCAGCAGAGCAAATTCCTTAAACTGGCAGAAATACGGTCTAATTCCTATGACATAGAGTACTATGATATTTTTCCAATACTCTTCCATCTCCACAATGTCATCCTTGACAATCCCAATCAGATGTAATGCCCGGCTCCACGCGAGGTATTTGGTTGGCTTTTTGGATGCAATCAGAATGTTGGACTGTAACTTGTGTTGAAAATTAAAAAATTGAGAATGCTGCAGTCTCTCTGAGTTGGCCGGATAGGGATGAGTTATGAATATGGCACACTGATGGGGATATATCTAGTAAAAAAATAGATGTGTTCGGAATAGGAAGACCGTTTGTGCAAGTGAGTGGAACTGTCCCATCTCCTCTACTCCTTAATGCTTAATAAAATAACGTATGGTGTTGCTAGATTATGTCCCTAATTTCTAATGCATTAATTGCTGAAATAGTTGGGATACTCAATATTGATTTTGTTGAATGAATAACACATGAGCATTGAACTGCTAAATGTAGATGCATAGAATTTTTAGGCGCATCTAAGGCCAGAACTTATATGCGCCCTGAAATATCATGTGCCCAGAAATCTGCATACGCCTCAAAAGTCATGAGCCTCCGACTTACCCCTGATCCCAAAACACAGAGAGCAAGTCCTTGCATGCGTCTCCACGGCCATGCGCCCGATAGCTTTATATGCGCCTCAAAAGCCATGCGCCCAGACTTGTTTGTGACTCCTAAAAAGTTATGAGCCAAGTCTCCTCATGCGCCAAATTCTAGGCGCATCCTGACAGATCACACCCTACCAAATTCGAGATCTTTGAGCCATGAACATGCGCCACTTGTAATTTAACTCAGTTCTGCCTACGAATGGGTGCTAACCACCCATGATCTTAGCAACAACAGAATCTCAACAACTGCCACGTGTCAGCTCCATCGCAGCCAAAGAGTGTAGTTTATAACGAATTCGACATCAAATTCAGGGTGCATCATCTATGCACCCAATAGCATTAGCCGTATGGCGTCCCTACATGCAAGCTCTCCAGGCGCATACCGCATATGCGCACATAAGCAGATCATTCTGCTACCTATAAATAGAAGGATCATTCCTTCATCAAACATAGAACGTCTAATTCTGTAAGTAAAAAGTCCCAGAGCTTCCACTTGTTGAATACTCCTCAAATGTTTCAGCATCTAGAGTAATTCAGACTTTTAAAGAATTCAAGATCATTATCAGATCGTCAACAAAGTCAACGTATTATCACTCGCTCCATCGATACAGTTCCCAGATAAAAACAAAAGTGTACTCCTAGGACTACATCTAAGTCCTACATTATACTCTATTCTGTTTGTAATTAAAGTGCATAGTTCAACACCAAAGATTGTGCTCCTTCCTTTTTTAAGGTCAAACAAGCTGGCGACTCTGCTGGAGACGACTTTCACCTCCAACGAGAAAGTTGTGTCGTAATCTGACGACATCAAGCTTGGCTCCTCCCACAAGACACTCATGGTGCACCCTAATCAACAGGCATATGAGGAGTTCATCTCTGAAGGCAGCACGAGTCCTTCGAAGCGGCTGTCAAAGTCGAAGAATACTCGCCAAGTATGGGTGCACAAAGGCGATGCACTGAGCACCACCACTGATGGGGATGTGCCACTGCAGCCTACCCATCCTGCCGATGTTCTCAGCAAAGAAGATGTGCCTACTGGTGTAGCACATTTGCTAGGGAAATGCAATATTGACTGCAATTCCCAACCTTCTTCTTCCCAGTCGAAGAAGATACGTCAATGGAGCAAAGGCGCATACAGCCTCATGTGCATGGGTTCTGGCATACAGGAGAGAACTTCTGTCTTTGACAGAATCACTCACTCTCATGGCGGGGATGAATTGGATTCTATGTACTATGAGCCTTCACGGGCTAGTACGAAAAAATCTAAGGCAGCACGCGCCATGCATCTTGAACGTGTTATGCCAACAGTAACTAGAGATGCACGCTGAAAGTCATACACGCAATCGATTATAAACTGTATAGAGTTGACTCGGGTGCCTCAGCACCAGCCATGAGCCGACTCTCTAAGTCCCCTTCTCGCTTGGACGCATCTTCTGCGTTTAGAACCAAGTCGTACGGAGCAAATCTTGTGACTTCGAACCCATGTGCCCACGTGGTCTGTGCGCATAAAGTGGGTTCAAGTTGCAGTACATGTTGCTCTCCCCCCAACGATTTGGGCACATCTCATACGTTGGAACTAGATCTGGGGGTGCAACATTCACATGACCCCCCTGGCGCTTGGCCTTGCCATGCACCTAAAAGGGGTATAAAAGTGAAACTCTCCCCTCATGATATGCGTAATGTGATCACTCATAAATGTGGATCGGGAGTGCAGACCATTACACATGAAGCGCCCCTTATGGGACACACTTGTGCCATGGTCACCATCAACTGCTGCTATTGTAAAACAACGACTCCATCATCCAGGCAGTATGTGTTCTAATGACTATAATCCGCTGCATCTATCCAAAGTCATCTCGGAAAGAGGGTGCCAATTAAAGAAGGAATGGAACTCAGGGTCGCCTCTTGCCATGTTGTCTCTAACTCCCACTCATCAGGGAAAAAGGCAACCACCAACTCCTAAGCCTCGACGACACATCAAAAAGTCAGCCGAGGAAAAGCAAAATGATAGTCCCGTCCTCAGGGGTGTTTGAGAGCATCCGATCAAGGAAGAAGACTACGACAAAGGTACCAGCAGGGGTGATCAAACCCCTGCTTTCGATGACAACCCTCCACTCGAAGACGAGGATATCCACCAAAGAAGCGGCCCTGAGGTAGGTAGGGTAAGCCAATACGAGGCCTTAGAAGAAGAAGCTCTCCCGCACGAGAGAGAAGCCTCGACCGATCCATCTACTTCCACCCATGTCATGCCCGTCTTTATGGCAGGGGGTGGTGATAAAGAAGAACCAGACACTCCCGCTCCGGATATTATGCAGCGTATGGATACCTTGGAAAGAGGTCTCAAAACCCTCTCTGCCACCTTGCAATCCTTAACTCAAATGGTATTTCAGATTCAGACCACTTTGGCATCTCAAACATTAACGAGGGCACGTGGCTTTACTAGTCCCGATCCAGAGGCTAATGAAGAATCTAGTATACCCCCTCAACGGGTATCTTCGGGTATAGATCATCACATTGTACCTCGGACGTGGCTCCTTCAAATAACGAGCTTCACACCTTACCGCCCTCGCCTGCTCCCAGTTATACAAAGGATTTGGTTGATATGATCAGAGATCTGCGTACGCACTTCGAAGCACAAAATAATCAAAATAGCGTTAGAAGATGGGAATCCCGTAACCTTATCATCTCGAGTGGAACAAGGTGGTTTATCCTCCCAAGTATAAACCACAAAAGCTGACGCCATACGACGAAAATGATTCTCCTCGTCGGTACCTGACCTTTTTTTAGTCTCAAACGGGACATCTTCCGAAGGTAGACGTCCTATCCACCAACCTATTCGTCAGGACATTGAAGGGAGTCGCTTACGACTGGTACTACAGCCTTCTCGACAACTCCATATCATCTTTCGATGACTTGACGCGCCTCTTCTTCGACTAATTCTATAACGGTGGGAGAGACATGACCATGTCATCTCTTATAGAAGTGTGCCAGATAGAGAAGGAGACTGTTCGAGCCTTCATCGAATGTTTTCGACATGTATATTTAAGGTTGCCTTTGGGTATGACAGAACATGCGTTGTTCGATGCCTACTTCATGAACATGACTGCTGCAATCAAGCTCTGGCTCGACTCCATCCATCCTTCCGATTGGAGTTCATTGATCATCGGGGCCAAAGCTGCTGAGAAGAAGGCACGTAATGCTCGCCTTTTGGGGGTTAACTTTCCCGTATTTAACGAAAAAAGGAAACGTGCCGCTACCAAAAACAATGGGCACGAGGCGAAAGAAAAACAGGCATTAACTGTTAATGCCTCGAAGAGCATACAGGGGCCCGCTCAGAAACCTCCACCTACACCAAGGCCAAAGGAGGTCTACTCCATCAATGACGAGGACACCTTACAAGTCTTCAAGATGCTGAAACAGAGCGACATGATCAACTTGCCTGATCCAAAGCGTCCTAATGAGGTGGACAAAGTGGCGATCCGAGGTACTGTCAATACCATCAGTTCGTCGGGCATCCAACTCGAGACTCACTACAACAAAAAACCCTTTTAATGACGGCTAAAAAGTGTCATTAATGACGAACCATGACGCTTTTTTTTCCACAGCAACCGTCATGAAAACGGGTGTTATAAATATTTTTTAAAAGCATCATAAAATAACCGTCATGAATAGTTTCTATAAAAGCGTTATGAATAGTTAATATATAGTGCACAATTCAGAACAATTTTAAAACGTCATGAATAGATAACATGTATAGGCTCAATGCAGCACATTTATAACACTTTATACTATTCAAATTAGCATATCCAAATCAGTCCATATAATTGTCAGGCCTAAAAATCAAATTAACATTATATATCACCATTTTTATTACATTTCTCAAAATAGAGTACATATCAACATCTTCATTACATTCTCAAAATAGAATATCCAAATACATATATACATTTACAAATACATATATACATTTACAACTACCAAAAAACCTGCACCCAGAGCTCTATTGGACTACCAGGGACTAAAGGTCCTCCAACTGCTAAAATCTTTATGGAAAAAAGCAGTATCCTCGTTTGTTTGAATTTAATGTCTCTTGCAATTGATTGGTCCACATATGAAAGAAGCAAAGCTGAAAAAAAACAAAAAAAAGATTACATTGGAAGCATGAATAAACTTGACAGTATATTCTCTTAAATCAACATGAATAAGCTTAAAAAAGATTACATTGGAAGTTGAGCAGCCAGCATCAAACTTCTCAAGCAGCACCAACATGTAACTTATAGTTAGGGATAACAGTACCTAGGAAACTCCCCAACCAATGAGCCATCCAGACCGGTCAAGAACACAAAAATATCACCTCACAATTGGATAAAGGAGAGTTACTCCAGAGCAGGCAACTAAAGATTACTATAAAATGTACTCGTATTCTTATTTTGAATATCACATTTTACCTTACAAAGTTGAGCCTCATTTCTCCAATCTTTCTAAAATATGTTGAGCAAAAAATTACAGTTTATTGTCAAACACATAAATTTTCATCATAATTCTCAAATCTATATTAGACATTTGATTCAAAGAAGTTGAGCCTCATTTCTCCAATCTTGACCAAGACTAGTCGTACTTTTCTATTTGTTATGAAAAATATTACCAAAAGACCACCTCATGTCTTAAGAGTTGGTACCAAGTTTCCAACAAGAAACTAGCAATTGAGGATCAAGTAATAAAATACTTTCATATACATTGAATCTAAGAATGCATTAAAATACCTACATGTAGTAATAAACAGTCCACTCAAAGAATGAAAGAAACAGGCCACTCAAAGAATGCAATCAAATGTGAGGCCACTCAAAGAATGCAATCAAATGATGGAAGAATAAATATCAAAGTTAGTTCCAGTTTACATTAAATAAAGAGTTAGCATACCTGTTACAAAGACACTTCGAGCAACCAATGCAAGTACTGCACCGACTAAACCTGGAAAGGAATTAAATTCAACATCGATAAATACAATCATCAATTCAGGTGGCATCAGAACAAATTGCTACAATGAACTTACAAGACTTGCAAAGTAAAACTACAATGAACTTACAATCATCAAACTATATTAGTAAAACTATTCCTTTATGTGACAGAGACAAAACTATATTAGTACAAGCTAAAAGCTCTATGAAGCAGTACAGAGCAGAAACTAAGGCAGCTAACTGAACTTAAATAAATCCATGTTAAGTTGTGTGGAAGACTTGTTACCCAAACTTTAGGAGAGGAAAGACCGAGTCACAGTCATGGGAGAAGCCTCTTCCAAGCCGCAAAGAGCACAAGCTGTTCATTATATATTCAGAAGCAGAATAAACATAAACTAGGTTACAAGAAGCGAAACAAAATTAAAAGAAATAAAAATATATATGCTAAGAACTAACACCAGTAAGCAAGATGGAGATAACCAAAAGATTCTATTATTTATGAATGTAACTATCAAAAGAAGTCTAAACATTGTCACATATTTTTTTTTTCCCTGCAAACTGACTGTTAGCTCTTCTGAAGGTATATGCATGGATCACATTTACCCGAAGCTCGATTTCCCAACTGGATACTAATGTAGTTCTTTTACAATCCTAAACCAATTCAAGTTAATAACTGGGGCAATATTATTGAAGGTGATGGACCACACAAAATAACTAGCCCAACGGAACCTCAATCTAGAATTAAAACCCATATGATCATAAAGTGATAGACAAATGGTTATCTGGTCCAACAAGTGTAACCCAAGAGATTTTCTATAATGTATCGTACAGTAGGTATATACAGCACTAACCATTCACAGATTGTTAGTCACTTAAATTCTGTGATATGCAAAGTACCTCAGGATCAAGTTTCTGGGAACATCTAGATATGAACCTGTATGTGACAAGAGTAGGAACTGAGGTCTATAAATTACCAACACATCTAGATATCATCAAACTTAGGTAGGATGCAAATAACTGATAGAAACAGATATGCAAATCAAATTTGGAGAATCTAAATTTCATTCAATATTAGAAGAGAAATTAGGAGAGCAGTTACCAAGGAGCACATACTTGTTCAGCTAGCGCGAGAGCATATTTGCAGATTAAGAACCTTCTATGTTGACACACAATCTACAAAAGAATCCATTTGCACTCTGTTAACACCTAATCCATGTAATAATAGCATACACAGCAATAGAATTCAAATTTTACTACTAGTGAATCAACAAAATTCCATCACGAATCCAAGGAATTTTATTCAATAATAAACTTCCTATACAAATAAAAGAATATATATGCCAAAGAGGCACAAAAGAAAGCTATCAGAACAATATATATTACCTCCAAAAGAGCAGAATGCTCCTTCGTAAGCTTGAGCTTCTTCCTCACGTTGTCGTCCTCTTCGTCGTCTCCGTCGCTCACCCACGAAGAGGAGCCCCTCTCCGCTTCGACCTCCCCGCACGCGGTCGGCGAGAACGTCGACACCGAGCTGTGCGAGGATGACGGCGGAGCCTTGGGCATCGTTGTCGGCACGCTACTGTACGCGACGGCGCCGTCGGAGGCGCTCGGGGCGAGCGACGCGTCGAGCGATAATATCGGATTCTGCGGACGGCAGCATGGGTTCCGGATGGCCGGAGGGACGTCGGATTCGGCCTCCTTCACCAACCAACCAAAAGAAATCAGCGCAAACAACAAAAAGAGAACAATGAACAATCCGAGCAGTAAAATGGAGGGATATGAACATGGAGTGGGGAGGGAGGACGAAGATGGAGCTGAGGTCGCAGGCCTTGTTGATCTGAACCAACGGTATGCCGCCGACCTCTCCAGCTCCTCGAACCTCCTCACGATCTCCGCCAGGATCCATCCCCCCTCCACCGCCGCCGCGAGGTCAGCGGGGAGGCTCTCCGTCTCCCTTCCCATCTCCGCCAGCGCCATCGCGGCCTCCTCCCTGTTCCTCCTTCCCGCGGACCCCCCTATCGTCGTCCCCATTCTACCCTCCCTCGAAATTTTAGGGTTCGTGCAGCAGGCTTTGTGTGACGATCGGACGATGATGAGAGGGGCGACAGGCTTTGTGCGGCGGAGGGAGAGACGGCAGGGGTGAGGTGAAAGAGAGGAAAATTTTAGGGTTTATGGAGAGGCGGGAAGAGGGGGCAGAAGGGGAGCAAGGAGAAGGAGAGTTTTTCTGAATAAGATCGTGGGGGGGGGATGGAATATATTACAGAAAATTTATTACAAGTTTGCCACCGCTCTAAAATATTAATAATGCTTTGTTTTAAAAACGTTATAAAAAGTCCAGAATTAGCCCAAACCGTCATAGAAAAAAAGAATTTTGAACTTTTATAATGCTTTGGTATCAGGC
This sequence comes from Iris pallida, assembly GCA_029216955.1. Taxonomy (NCBI): domain Eukaryota; kingdom Viridiplantae; phylum Streptophyta; class Magnoliopsida; order Asparagales; family Iridaceae; genus Iris; species Iris pallida. The sequence goes on along the minus strand of JANAVB010020800.1, from coordinate 1,095,734 downwards.
GTCATCAATACGTCTTATCGAGCGTCATTAAAAGGGTTTTTTGTTGTAGTGACTGCTACATCCTCAAGAACTTCATACAACGCATGATCAATACCAATGTCATCTCGGTCGATCACGAAGAAGAGACTGTACAAGCATGAAATTTTTTAGCAAACTTGACAACCATGCGCCCAAGCCAATGAAGACATATGTGCCCAAGTGAACTCATTTGCGCCCAAGTCACCTGTGAAGCGATATGCGCCCAAGTCACCAGTGAAGCCCTATGCGCCTAAGTCACCAGTGAAGCCCTATGTGCCCAAGACAGGCTCCTCCAGAAGGGGGTGCATAGCCCTGTTTCAGGCTATACGCCCAGGCCAAAATAGCCCCCGACTCGGTCAAACCCACGATCAATCATGCATTAAAGCATACGGCCACGTCAGTCTCTACGAGCAGTCGTGCACCGAAGCATGCGGCCACGTCAATACCACGACCAACCCATGATCTCGTATTATGCATACGCCTACACCCTATGCGCCAAAAGCAGTACTATGAACCCACATAAAAACTAGTGTGTTTTCTCATGTAGGCACATAACATCATTCCAGCATAAGAACGACTATAAAAAGGGGTCTCATACCTCTTCCAAACACAGAATGGAGAGCATTTTCAAGAGCCAAATTGCTGCACTTCTTGCCAGTGAGCCGAGAGTTATTAATTTTCTTAGGTTTTCTCCTATTTTTGTAATCGAAGTGTCAACGGAGTAAAGGAGCAACTGCCGCTCGATCTCCATCGTCCCATTCTCCAGAATTCTTTTTGTACTCGGGATCCTCAGTGTAGGATCTCTCAGGCGAACTCAATTTGTGCTGCCTTGTGCCAATAAAGAAAAAACATCATTTCTTCTTCTTTTTGTGTGTGTTCACAAAAATGGTGACTCTGTTGGGGATTACCTTTTCCTCTGACGAGAAGGTGGTGACGCAATCTGATACCGATAAAGTGGAGAATACTCAGAAGATATTAATCGTGAAGTTCGATCAGCAGGTGTTTGAAGAGATGCTCTCGAGGGATGGCTCTACTCCTTCAAAATCAGTGAATTTAAACAAGTCTCGCAAGACTTGGCTTCCGAAGGCTCGCCGTGCATTTTCTGCCAGTATCATAGCAGATATGCAACTGAAAGACTCTGTCACATGGGCGCATGGCTCTGCCACAGAAGCTCAACAAATAAAGAAGGCTCACACCATTCCGAGCTCTACTAGCCCAGCGACTTCTCTCTTGTGCAACCAACAACGGAGTGTTCAACGCTCGAGACTTGGCAAATAAAAACACTACGATGCCAGACACTCTGGGCAAACCCAGCGAGGCTCACAAATGAAGGAGGTGAAGCTGGAAGAGAACAGTATTGCTCCACCGAGCTTGCGTCCAAGGGGGTGTGTGGGCGCATAACTCTGGCCAGAAGCCTTCTGTCTTCGACAGACTGTGCATCCAGGGTCATACGCCCAAGGCTATGTACCCAGGCTCAATTGACCCATACTATGCACCCACATCGAGAAAGCTCAGACATGCTGCCAAGAAGCATGCGCCCGAAGGCAGACTCCAGGGCCTATGTGCCCACAGCAAAAAGATAGGCCCCAACGCGTATAGCACGGGGCTGTCTTCAAGGTCTTGACAGAACTTAGGTGTGAGGGTTGCCCCTGCACGTGAACTAAGTTTGGATGCGCCAACTCTCCTTACAAACCCACATACAAAGCTCGACGATGCATGTGACATGGATTTTGAGGTAAAACTCCCTTCCGCTGACTTACGCGACATGATAAATCATAAGCGTAAAGCGAGGGAGGACACAACAATTCATAGTGTACATCCGTGCACCAGTATTGTCATCAACTGTTGCTGCTCCAAAGCAACGAAAGTGCCTCAGAAGCAGTCCGTGTTTCGACGACTGTATTTCTTTGACGATAAAAAGCCACTGTGTGTTTCATCCAACGTGGCTTCATGGGGTCCTCCTTATGGAAGCCCCAATCAAAGACAGTGGACCACGAACCCAACTTTCTCTCTTAGTTTTGCGAACAAAAAAAGAAAAATTCTGCCAACAGGTAGCCGACAGGCTGTCACATCTGAAGGAGTTTATATGGGTACTCAGTCGAAGGCGAGATTCCGTATAGATGACGAGGACTCCCAAGCTGGGGGTAGTATTCCCTCAGAGTCTGAAGCATATGACCTTCACACTGGAGGTAGCCTTCCACATGACGATAATCTCTCCGAGTCTGACGGTGACTATCTACCTCCCCTACTTGAAGATGACGGACTGGTCAACTCAGAGACAGACAGTATCAACACTAGTTGTACTGTTTCCTCTGTTTATCCTCGCATATTATCTACATACATGGAGGATGGAGAAAGACCTAAAGAAGCCAGTGATCAGACCAACAAACGGCTAGAGGGTCTGGAAACAACATTTGCCAAGATCACCGATATGCTTACCAGTCTCATGGCGGTCCAAGCTACTGGGGCTATTCCTCCACCTCAAAAAAATATCTCGGTACACGCTAGTTCGGCTCATAGCAACAACCCACTTTCACTATAGAAGGAGTATCATTCTGTTGTACCTCCTCCAAATCTTGTAAATCCTTGGGGTGGTCGTTCACCAACGACGCCTGACAACCGTATAGTAGTTGTTTCCCAACACCGGCTCAATCAACAGGATGCAATTAATTCTCTGGTTGCATGTCTCGACACCATCTCACACAAAGACGAGCTTTAGAAGTTGGGGATATCTCAACCTTATCCTCCTGAATGGAAGAATGCTACTTGCCCTCCTAACTACTGTCACGACCCACACCCAGTGTAGGGGTACGAGAAGTGGGTACGTCCAGCCTACGCCGCAGTATCGGCGGTAGAACGATGTTCTAGGTCACTATCTAATCAACAACTCACGCAATTATATAATATACCTATCACAATCTCAACTCCGAATGGAGGACAATTATAAGATACGATAATACTCAATCACAATCTATGCACGATAAGATAACACATGAGTCTAACAACTATATGAAACTCAAGCAACTTAAATAAACTTCTAAACAACATCTTAAACAATCTCAAATACAACTCAATTTCCACTTATTACAAACAAGTTCTAAAAGTGAAACTAAACCATAAACTAGTAATCTACTCCAAGCTCTAATGGTCCTCTAGGCTAGCTGTGAATCTCCAGGTTACCTGTAATATTTTTAACAGGTCCAGTCAGGACAGGAGCGAGCATAATACATCTTACGCAGTTCATATCATGTTGGAAAATATAAAGCATGCAAAAGAGTAAGATACATGGACTGTAAAGAAATATATATAAAAACGAGGGAGATTTGATAATTGGAAATATCTATATACATGATAAGTAAGAACTGTAAGTAACCTGTGATTTAGAGCATGAGATGGTTATATAAACGGGTTAGGACATATACAAGATTTCACAAGATTGTACAAGATTTCACAAGATTTCACAAGATTGTATAAGATGGAATTTTGATCACATAACCATTTCCTACTCACCCTCCCCAATCAATACACAAGGATCCAGTCAAGTTACGTTACCTTGTACAAGAGATTTTTATCGTGTTTGCTCACGTGATCATGAGAGTACAAGATTGCACAAGAGTATACATAAAAGCGGTGTACATGAAATACAAGATGTTCGTGAAAAGCACATAACAACTATATCTGATGCACCCCGAGGAAGAAAACATTGCATGACAAGATTCATATAGTACCAATCCGTGATAATAATGTGACAGCATCATGTAAAGTAATATAGAGTAAGAATATAAATCCTAACAAGTATGAAATGATCAAAGAATGTACTCGCCTGATACCCTGAACAACTGGTTTGAAAAGATGGCCAACTAGAGTCACAGAGTCCTAGTTAGAGCAACACAGGTTATAAAGAGTTTAATTTATATGGTAATTGAAATTATAATGCAATCTACATGATTCTAAGTCAATCTAGGTCAAAGTCGACTCTTGGTCAACTCTGGTCAACTATAAAGTCAAACTAGGTCAACTCTAGTCAACTATGGTCAAACTAGCTAGGGTTGGGTCAACAATGGTCAACTAGTCTAGGTTAGTCAATTCTAAGTCTAAACAAACTAAGTATATACAAATCAAGTATCCAAGATAGCTACTAACTCATAGCCTAAGTCACTTGCTAGACCAAACACAAAACTAAGCCATAAGCTAACAAGGCACACAAACTTAGTCATATAATGTATATATATTATTCACATTCACATATTCATATACATAGATATATCTAAAAAAGCTAAATATATATAGGCACATACATATATATACATAGAGAGAGCGAATGAGAGGTAAAAGAGAAAGTGTGTGTGTGTGTGAAATGTGTGTGAAAGGATATGTGTTAATGTTCTCAGATTTAGTGATAGGTAGGTGTATGTGACATGGGATACATGGTGTCAAAGGATGTATGAATGCATGTGTGTAAAAGGTTATAGGTTAACTCAGTTTATAGAAATACATACATACATACTTACATTACATACATGCATACATACATATCATATATACATACATACATTGCATACATGCCTACATACATATCACATATGCATACTTGAATTCATTCATGCACCTATACATACATACATAGATACATACATACATATTTGAATACATTATATACTTGTATACATTATATTTCATATATGCGTACTCTACATTATATTACATTCACGTATCATTAAGTTGCATACATATACTTATTTTCATTACATACATGTCATTCATGCATATTACATAAATATATGCATCTATACATTATATACATTGTATACAACATGGAAAAATAGAAGAAGAAAAAAGGGGAAAACTGAAATGGAAAGGGAAGGGAAGGAAAATGTAAGGAAAAGGAAAAATAGTGGACATATACATGCTTGTATCATATATTCTACATTACCATACAAGCTATTATTATATATTGTATTATATTATGTATATTATGCATTCATATCTATCATTACATGTATACCTTGCATTCATATCTAGCATTCATTATATACTTTCATGCATACATTGTATATCATTCTTTCATTCATGCATTTATGCATTGCTTACATACATTACATTGATTGCATTCCTAAATGCTTGCATTCAACCATATATATATATATATATATATATATATATATATATATATATATATATATATATATATATATATATATATTAATGTAAAGAGAATACATATCTTATATATATATAAAAATAAAAATAAAAATAAATATATATATATATATATATATATATATATATATATATATATATATATATATATATATATCATTTCATTCATCTAACATATCATGCATTACATACTCTACATTTATTTAATATCCATACTACATAGGCTCATAGGTTACACAAAATATATATGTCGTATGGTCACTCTTCTACTTAAAACCAATACTGTACCAATTGGGCCTTCACTAAATTCTAGGATTAAAGTATGTCGTAGCACTTTGTGTTAGCTTTTCGAAACTTTAAACGGATCGCATTTTCATGTCCGGAAGCTCCCGGAATCGCAAAAACACCGAAACGCGTTCGTCTTTCATACAGCTGACACTGAAATAATTTTACAGAAAGTTTCAAAACGAATTTGGCTTATTAAAATATATATTTGGAAAGCTAACTTTTATACGGTTCTTTTAAAAAAATGGGAGATAAATCAGAGTACTAAGCTAAAAGTTATGATATTTTTAAGTTGCTTTGGTTAATAAAAACGTGGATAAATATTATGACGAATTTGAGTTGTTTTGGACAAAAGAAACACATGTAGGCCAAGATACTTGGATACCAACATAGGTATCCAAATAAAACTCATTCTAACCATCCTAACTAAGATCAATCCACTCTCTAACCATTCTAAAACTAAATTTAAATATCTATTTAAACTATTATCATACATACATACACATGGGGTGTCCTAATTTGGGATCTATCAAGTAAGACACAAGACACATATCTAAAATCCTCAAGAGAGCTCCAAATGGCCTCAAATTAAAATCTAATGGTTGTACATGCATGGGGGTGGATCCTATGGATTCAAATCAAAATAAAATACAAGAGAAATTAAAATAGAGAGATGGTTATACCTATTGGAATTGGGATCCCAATGATACACTAAAAGGACACGGTTCCGACACGAAAGTTCCTTCAAAATGGACACCCTTCCTTGCTCCTTGCTCCCAATCCTTGCTAGCACCTCCTTCTTGGTTGAATGAGAAGAAATGATGGAAGATTGGAAGAAGAATGGAGGGATTTGGAGATCAAAATCAAGAGGAAAGCTATCAAGTTTGGGGAAGAACAAATTAGGGTTCTATGTAGAGGTAAATAGAGGCAAGGATTTTCTTAAGGATTCTTTATAGGAAGCGGGGGACACTTGATGGCTGGTCATTAGATGAATTAGGGTTAGTTTTACATGTAGATGAGTGGCTAGGGCTTGTCCACCCAATTCCAAGCCTTCCTATTGGTTCAATTAGTCATAAGGCTTTCTTTTTCACAAATATCCCAATAGGTAAATATCATACTATGAAATATCTAGATATTGTTAATCTAACTTAACCATTAAGTTTCTAACCTTCTAACTAAACCTCCATGAGCATCATTAACATCTAGGTTTAGTCAAAACTAGGTTAGTCTCTAACAATTCAATTAGCACAATATTAATTAATCAAAATTCATTTTCATTAATAAGTCAAAAATGACCAAAATACCCTTAGGCTAAAAAGTCACAATTAGTCATTCTAATCACATGGTTAGGTCCCCATGGTCGTGGTTAGTCTTTAGGTCATGCAGTCTCTAGGGTTACACTAGTTAACCATCAAAATCATAATTCAACATTTTAAATAGTTTTAAAATAATTAAAAATTACCAAAAATCATAGCATGGTTTAAATATCATTATTAAATGATTATAATTACAAAATTTCAAAATTACCCTCATTTTAGAAACTTGGTGCTACAAGTCTACCCTCCTTAAAAAAATTTCGTCCTCGAAATTAAGATGGTCGTACTCCTTCTAGGTTAAACTCCTAACAATCAAGGTCAAGAAAACTATATCTAAAATATGTAAATTATGGTCCTCCTGGTCATGTTATCACGATCTTGATCAGGGTCACTATACTATCTATCACAGCACAAAACATCCTGACAGGTACTAATGGAATCACACGACAAGATGGTAGGAAGAACAAGAAAAAAAGACCTGCTAACCCGTCACCCGTAGCGTCGGTCTACGCGACTGTCAGCGCAAAAGCCCTGCCCCTCTGGGGTATATCCCTCTGATGGTGCGGGGCACGGTGCTGCGCTATAGGTGGCCTACATTCCTCTATCTAATCCATGATACTCAAGTAATATCCATACTGATATTCCATTCAATTATACTAGGGCACCATCTATATGGTATCTATTCTGCAATCTGATAATCATACCCGTCTTCCAGAACCATGTTACCAGAATCCTTGTCACACCAATAAGTATGGCTGCGATAATCCATAGAGTATGTAACTAATATACATACCTCTCGAATTATGGTATTTAAAATTTTTGTATTGCCGCTAGCTTGGCAGCAAAAACTTTAAATTCCCACACCCGAGAAATATATCTAAAATCAGACTATATCTCATCGCCAAACCAGCTAATATGGCTGTAAAAGACTCTAGATTCTATGACTGAGACAACCTAGCCCATAATGTTATCTTGGTAGAAAATCAAGTCAATAATGAATACCAAGAATCAAATTCAACGATGAACAAGGAAGTAGACAGAAACTGTCGGAATTGAATTTCGAGATAGTTTATAATGAGATTCTCAAGGGTCATCCCAAGAATCTTCTCAAGTAGTCCTAACTTTGATTGAGTAACTCTTTATACTGTCTAATCCTATATCCTAACAGCAGGCTCGTAGCAGCACTCTAAGTCGAGAACTACTACGAAATCGCACTAGTTGCGACTCTGACCTGCATGGGCTACCATAAAAACGTGTCACGACCCGCACCAAGTGTAGGGGCACGAGAAGTGGGTACGTCCAGCCTATGCCGCAGTGTCGGCGATAGAACGCTATTCTAGGTTACTATCTAGTCAACAACTCACGCAATTATATAATATACCTGTCACAATCTCAACTCCGAATGGAGGACAAGTATAAGATACGATAATACTCAATCACAATCTAAGCACGATAAGATAACACATGAGTCTAACAACGATATGAAACTCAAGCAACTTAAATAAACTTCTAAACAACATCTCAAACAATCTCAAATACAACTCAATTTCTACTTATTATAAACAAGTTCTAAAAGTGAAACTAAACCATAAACTAGTAATCTACTCCAAGCCCTAGTGGTCCTCTAGGCTAGCTGTGAATCTCCAGATTACCTATAATATTTTCAACAGGTCCAGTCAGGACAGGAGCGAGCACAATATATCTCACACAGTTCATATCATGTTGGAAAATATAAAGCATGCAAAAGAGTAAGATACATGGACTGTAAAGAAATATATATGAAAATGAGAGAGATTTGATAACTGGAAATATCTATATATATGATAAGTAAGAACTGTAAGTAACCTATGATTTAGAGCATGAGATGGTTATATAAACGGGTTAGGACATATACAAGATTTCACAAGATTGTACAAGATTTCATAAGATTTCACAAGATTGTACAAGATGGGATTTTGATCACATAACCATTTCCTACTCACACTCCCCAATCAGTACACAAGGATCCAGTCAAGTTACGTTACCTTGTACAAGAGGTTTTTATCATGTTTGCTCACATGATCATGAGAGTACAAGATTGTACAAGAGTATACATGAAAGCGGTGTACATGAAATACAAGATGTTCGTGAAAAGCACATGACAACTGTATCTGATGCACCCCGAGGGCGATAACATCGTATGACAAGATCCATATAGTACCAATCCGTGATAATAACGTGACAGCATCATGTAAAGTAATCAAAAGCAAGAATATAAATCCTAACAAGTATGAAATGATCAGAGAATGTACTCGCCAGATACCCTGAACAACTTATATGAAAAGATGGCCAACTGGAGTCACAGAGTCCTAGTTAGAGCAACACAGAGTCCTAGTTAGAGCAACACAGGTTAGATCAACTCTCATCAACTGTGGTCAAACTAGCTAGGGTTGGGTCAAAAATGGTCAACTAGTCTAGGTTAGTCAATTCTAGGTCTAAACAAACTAAGTATATGCAAATCAAGTATCCAAGATAGCTACTAACTCATAGCCTAAGTCACTTGCTAAACCAAGCACAAAACTAAGCCATAAGCTAACAAGGAACACAAACTTAGCCATATAATGTATATATATTCACTACTAAAATACAGCAAATTAACGACGGAGGATTAGCGACGGATCGTATCCGTCGGCCATAGCGACGGCCTTGCGACTACCTTGTGACTGGCTACCGTCAGAAAGCAATGGATATTTTTTTAGTTTTTTGCGTCAAAATCAGTCGCACATCCGTCGCTAATTTGACGAAACATTAGCGACGGATTCATGTCCGTCGCTAATATGTCGCACATTGTGGCGGTAAAATCTGAAATAAATGGCACGCTAAATTAGCGTCTATGTGGCGACGGACGTTCCGTCGGTAATCTAGTTGGTATTTAGCGGCTACCTACCGACGGATATATCCGTCGGTAATCCTTAAATACTGTAACCTAACTTAAATTGACCGACGGGGGAGGGGGGAATTTTTCATTCCCCCCCCAAAAAACTCTCTCTCTTCTCTCTCTCTCTCTCTCTCTCTCTCTAGCGAGCTCTCTCCGACGGGTCACATTCTCCGACGAAGCTCTCTCCGACGGGATATCTCTCTCTCGCTCCCCCCTCTCTCTCTCTCTCTCTTTGTGTTTAGATTTTTGGGTTGGTGGTGGGGTCGGCTGTCACTGGGGCCGACGGGGTAGGGAGAGGTTGTTGAGGGCAGGGGGCAGGGGGCAGGGTAGGGTTTTGGGTTTCGGGGCAGGGTTAGGGTTTCGGGTGTAGAGGGTGGGCCAGCTGTCACGGGGGCCGGCGGTGTTGGAGGAAGGGAGGGGGGCGGGGGATGGATGGTGTTGGGTGTGGGGCGGGGTGAGGGGGAGGGGGGTGGGTGTTTGCTGTCGTGGGGTGAGGGAGAGGGGGTTGGTGTTTGCTGTCGGGGGGGAGGGGGTGGGGTGGGGGTTTGCTGTCGAAAGGGTGTGGGAGGGGGGGTTTGCTGTCCGACGGCGTAGGGGAGGGGGTGGAGGGGGTATCGGTGGTTTCGGATCGGACCATTCCTATGAGTATCGGTGGTTTCAAATCGGTATATCGGATCGGGGGAGGGGGTATAGGTGGTTTCGGATCGGACCAATCCTATGAGTATCAGATCGGGGGAGGGGGGTATCGGAATCGGTATCGGAATCGGAATCGGTATCGGACCGATACTGACCGATACCGGTACAGTTTGGCAAAATAGGTCGAAATACAAAGAAAAAAGTCCTCGAATGGAAGGAAAAGAGTCAAAACTCCTCAACATTGGCAACCCTATTGCATGGGGTTCTTATTTGATGCCTCTACACTATTTAATGCAATTTAGAGGGTTTACAATGCATATACCTATTGGGAGATGGATTTCTAATAAAAATGGCTCCAAGATCTAAAAATCCCTAAGCTCAAGTACTCCATCCTCTAATCTCATACAACTGATCACTAACTCTGATACTTGGATTACTAACCTCTCTAACACATGTATCCTAATTGTTAATAAAATACTAACTCATAATACACCCTCATTTTACTGATCCAAAGACACCAACACAAGACACTCATACAACTGAACACTCAAAATAGTAACCATGTCCTCACTGATTGTAGGACTGACACCAACTAATATCCTTTTTTTTTTGACAGTAGCCCTATTCTCTCTTTATTTCTCTCTTCATTTATCGATCTTACCATATGGCACCCATGACCTGAGGAGCGGCACGTTATTTGAGGGAAACAATGAATGCTGAGGTAGCTCCTCCTTCTGTTAAGGAGGAAGTGGCACCGGTAGCTAGTGAGACCGGGAGTTCTAGTCATGCAGCACTTGCAGGGGACTACATCTCTCCTAATATCGTTCATTTTAATTCTGTTACATTCTTCAGATACTAGATACTAGATTCGATAAGAACGTATACTACACCATATGTACAGAACATAGATGATTCACACTAATGTATGCTAGAATGAACTTTGGGTTGTGTTCTGAGCCATCCGTTCTCACACTTAAAACACATATGAATTAGAACTGTGTGTCAATCTTTGTTTTTGTATTTTCGGCGAATCCAAGGATTGGATTCTGTATTTTGTATTTTGGATTCTGTATTTTGGCTCCAGCTCCAGCTCCAGCTCCATTTGTACTAATCTACGGTACGACATGATGATCAGGACATAGTCCCTGCAGCCATTCGACTGGCGAGGCAGAAACTATGTAGCCGTAGATAAAGTTGACTGTCCTTCGACCCTCATCCCTCGGCAATGATGATACGACAACCTATCACTATATCTTTTATAGTAGTAGATAATGTTTTAGTATTACATTATGTGAGATCATCTTGATTCTGTTACATTCTTTAGATACTAGATACTAGATACTAGATTCGATAAGAACGTATACTACACCATATGTACAGAACATAGATGATTCACACTAATGTATGCTAGAATGAACTTTGGGTTGTGTTCTGAGCCATCCGTTCTCACACTTAAAACACATATGAATTAGAACTGCGTGTCAATCTTTGTTTTTGTATTTTCGGTGAACCCAGGGATTGGATTCTGTATTTTGTATTTTGGATTCTGTATTTTGGCTCCAGCTCCATTTGCATTAATCTACGGTACGACATGGTGATCAGGACATAGTCCCTGCAGCCATTCGACTGGCGAGGCAGAAACTATGTAGCCGTAGATAAAGTTGACTGTCCTTCGACCCTCATCCCTCGGCAATGATGATACGACAACCTATCACTTTATCTTATATAGTAGTAGATGATGTTTTAGTATTACATTATGTGTGTTCATTTTGATTCTGTTATATTCTTCAGATACTAGATACTAGATTCGATAAGAATGTATACTACACCATATGTACATAACATAGATGATTCGCACTAATGTATGCTAGAATGAACTTTGGGTTGTGTTCTGAGCCATCCGTTCTTACACTTAAAACACATATGAATTAGAACTGTGTGTCAATCTTTAATTTTGTATTTTCGGCGAACCAAGGGATTGGATTCTGTATTTTGTATTTTGGATTCTGTATTTTGGCTCCAGCTCCAGCTCCATTTGTATTAATCTACGGTACGACATGGTGATCAGGACATAGTCCCTGCAGCTATTCCACTGGCGAGGCAGAAACTATGTAGCCGTAGATAAAGTTGACTGTCCTCCGACCCTCATCCCTCGGCAATGATGATACGACAACCTATCGCTATATCTTATATAGTAATAGATGATGTTTTAGTATTACATTATGTGAGTTCATCTTGATTCTGTTATATTCTTCAGATACTAGATACTAGATTCGATAAGAACGTATACTACACCATATGTACAGAACATAGATGATTCATACTAATGTATGCTAGAATGAACTTCGGGTTGTGTTCTGAGCCATCCGTTCTCACACTTAAAACATATATGAATTAGAACTGTGTGTCAATCTTTGTTTTTGTATTTTTGACGAACCCAGGGATTAGATTCTGTATTTTGTATTTTGGATTCTGTATTTTGCCTCCAGCTCCAGCTCTATTTGCATTAATCTACGGTACGACATAGTGATCAAGACATAGTCCCTGCAGCCATTCGACTGGCGAGGTAGAAACTATGTAGCCGTAGATAAAGTTGACTGTCCTCCGACCCTCATCCATCGGCAATGATGATACGATAATCTATCACTATATCTTATATAGTAGTAGATGATGTTTTAGTATTACATTATGTGAGTTCATCTTGATTTTGTTACATTCTTCAGATACTAGATACTAGATTCGACAAGAACGTATACTACACCATATGTAAAGAACATAGATGATTCACACTAATGTATGCTAGAATAAATTATGAAAGATTTCCAGTTACATCCGGTTATTGGTGAGTACATGATTACATAGTAATTCTGTTAGTCTTGTGATACAGATTTTTACTCTCTCATGCTATCAACGTCACAACTTTTTCAGTGCTGCTCCCTCTAATGATGATGAACGCAAAAATCAAAGACCCCCCTCTCCTTTCTCACTCTTCATAGTTCTCAGAACAAGAAGGTTCAGTGCTTTCTAGTTCTCTTCCATCCATGCTCTGGACCCATCTGCTCCTCCCTACTTCCCTTCTTCTTATTTGACTCTCTCAGCCACATATGATATCCAGCTCAAGTGTAGAGTCGGGGGAGAAGAAGTGGACAGGAAGAGAAGGGGAAACCAGCACAGCCGGCGGCATGACCTGGAGGAAGTACAGAGGTTTTGCTGGAGGTGTTGGCAATTTTTCCAGGATGGTGTTGAGGAGCAAGTGTAGAGTCGGCCGAAGGAGCCATAGCTTCCGTCGGCTGACTCTACACTTTCACCTTAACACCATCCTGGGAAAATTGCCAGCACCTCCAGTAAAACCTGTATACTTCTTCCAGGTCATGCCACTGGCTGTGCTAGATCCCCCTCCTCTTCCTGCCCACTTCTTCTTTCCTGACTCTACACATGAGCTGGATATCATATGTGGCTGAGAGAGTCAAATAAGAAGAAGGGAAGTAGGGAGGAGCAGATGGGTCCAGAGCCATGGTGGAGGAGAGGAGAAGGCTCCCAAGACTCCCCGAGGTGGATATCATATGTGGCTGAAAATTTCGATAAACTTCTTATTTATTTTATAATTTGAGTAAATTTCTTTACCCTATATGAAAATTTCTGTTGTCAGAGAGATGGCTCCCAAGACTCCCCGAGGTGGTACTGCTAGCCGAGGAAGGGGCCGAGGCAAGGAACCCTTGGAGGTCGACACGGAGGAAGTCCCCGTCGTCAAACAAGAGTCGGTGACTGTTTAGGAGGAGGTGTTACCAAAGGTCGAGGTCAAGGAAGAACCGATGACCATCAGGGAAGAGATTGCTCCCACCGTCAGAGAGTAGTAGTATCGAGACCGACCCTCCTGTCCCTACAGAAGACCTCAACCAGATTGAGCCTTCGTATGCAAAGTGGCTGATAGAATGGTACATGCCTCAACGCAACTATGATCCCTGGCTGTAATGATTCATCTTCTGACTTGTGGTCTTTTCTGAGGCATTGTGTTGGATTGTTTATGTTTGGATGTTTTGCAAAGTGGCTGATAGAATGGTACATGTCTCAACGCAACCAGATTGAGCCTTCGTATTTGTATTGGGTTGTTTATGTTTGGATATTTTGCTATGTATGTTGGGATAGTGTGTTGGATATTTTGTTGGTAATTGTGTTGGATATTTTTTGTGTATGTTGTGATATATTGGATGTTTGGAGATATTGTGTTGGCAATATGGATATTTGTTGGATATATTGGATGTCGGATATGTTATATTTGTGTATGGTGGATGCTGAATATGTTATATTACAGGGAATAGTCTCTTTCCTGCAATTTATTTTTCAAAAATATTTTAGTTAGCGACGGATTACCGACGGACTTTTGCAGGGTAGCGACGGATTACCGACGGGTTACCGACTGACATTTACAGCTAGCGACGGTTTCTTGAAGGATTGTCTGTCGGCCTATTTCTGGAAAAAATACGCGACGGAAGAGCGACGGACGTTCCGTCGCTCATATTCTGGAATATATGGAAGATTTCCAGAAGGGTGGCGACGTATTATCCGTCGCTCTTCCGCCGCTAATCCGTCGAGGATGGCGACGCTTTGAGCAACGGATATTGCGTATCAGAAACCCTCGGATACACGGTTAGCGACGATTTAGCGACAACTTTTTCGTCGCTAATTTTATGAATATATTTAAAATTTAAACTGTCGTAGTTGACAGAAAGCCGTCGGTACGCCGTCGCTAAAAGTTTTTATTTTGCCAACGAAAATCCGTCGCTAATTAGTCGCAGAGCGGCGGACTAGCGACGAGCTAGTTTTAGCGACGAGGTTATTCCCGACGGATTTTTTCAGCCCGTATCCGTCGAAAATCCATCGGTAATGGGAATTATCGACGGATTTCCGACGGATAGTGCCGTCGCTAAAACCTTGTATTTTAGTAGTGATTATTCACATTCACATATTCATATACATAGATATATATAGGAAAGCTATATATATAGGCACATACATATATATATTGAGAGAGCGAAGGAGAGGTAAAAGAGTAAGTGAGTGTTGTGTGACATGTGTGTGAAAGGATATGTGTTAATGTTCTCAGATATAGTGATAGGTAGGTGTATGTGACATGGGATACATGGTGTCAAAGGATGTATGAATGCATGTGTGTAAAAGGTTATAGGTTAACTCAGTTTATAAAAATACATACATACTTACATTACATACATGCATACATATATATCATATATACATACATACATTGCATACATGCCTACATACATATCACATATGCATACTTGCATTCATTTATGCACCTATACATACATACATAGATGCATACATAAATATTTGAATACATTATATACTTGCATACATTATATTTCATATATGCATACTCTACATAATATTACATTCACATATCATTAAGTTGCATACATATACTTATTTTCATTACATACATGTTATTCATGCATATTACATAAATACATGCATCTATACATTATATACATTGTATACAACATGGAAAAATATAAGAGGAAAAAAGGGGGAAAATTGAAATGGAAAGGAAAGGAAAGGAAAAATGTAAGAAAAAGGGAAAACAGTGGACATATACATGCTTGCATCATATATTCTACATTACCATACATGCTATCATTATATATTGTATTACATTATGTATACATTATGCATTCATATATATCATTACATGTATACCTTGCATTCATATCTAGCATTCATTATATACTTTCATGCATACACTGTATATCATTCTTTCATTCATGCATTTATGTATTTCTTACATACATTACATTGATTGCATTTCTACATGCTTGCATTCAACCATATATATATATATATATATATATATATATATATATATATATATATATATATATATATATATATTAATGTAAAGAGGATACATATCATATATATATATATATATATATATATATATATATATATATATATATATATATATATATATATATATATATTAATATATATATATATATATATATATATATATATATATATATATATATATATATATATCATTTCATTCATCTAACATATCATGCATTACATACTCTACATTCATTTAATATCCATACTACATAGGCTCATAGGTTACACAAAATGCCTATGTCGTATAGTCACTCTTCTACTTAAAATCAATACTGTACCAATCGGACCTTTACTAAATTCTTGGATTAAAGTATATCGTAGCCCTTTGTGTTAGTTTTCCGAAACTTTAAACGGATCGCATTTTCGCGTCCGAAAGCTCCCAAAATCGCAAAAATACCGAAACGCGTTCGTCTTTCGTACAACTGACACTCAAATAATTTTACAGAAAGTTTCAGAAAGAATTTGGCTTATTAAAATATATATTTGGAAAGCTAACTTCGATACGGTTCTTTTAAAAAAATGGGAGATAAATCAGAGTACTAAGCTAAAAGTTATGATATTTCTAAGTTGCTTTGGTTAATAAAAACGTGGATAAATATTATGACGAATTTGAGTTGTTTTGGACAAAAAAAACACATGTAGGCCAAGATACTTGGATACTAACATAGGTATCCAAATGAAACTCATTCTAACCATCCTAACTAAGATCAATCCACTCTCTAACCATTCTAAAACTAAATTTAAATATCTATTTAAACTATTATCATACATACATACACATGGGGTGTCCTAATTTGGGATCTATCAAGTAAGACACAAGACACATATCTAAAATCCTCAAGAGAGCTCCAAATGGTCTCAAATTAAAATCTAATGGTTGTACATGCATGGGGGTGGATCCTATGGATTCAAATCAAAATAAAATGCAAGAGAAATTAAAATAGAGAGATGGTTATACCTATTGGAAGTGGGATCCCAATGATACACTCAAAGGACACGGTTCCGACACGAAAGCTCCTCCAAAATGGACACCCTTCCATGCTCCTTGCTCCCAATCCTTGCTAGCACCTCCTCCTTGGTTGAATGAGAAGAAATGATGGAAGATTTGAAGAAGAATGGAGAGATTTGGAGATCAAAATCAAGAGAAAAGCTCTCAAGTTTGGGGAAGAACAAATTAGGGTTCTATGTAGAGGTAAAAAGAGGCAAGGATTTTCTTAAGGATTCTTTATAGGAAGGGGGGACACTTGATGGCTGGTCATTAGATGAATTAGGGTTAGTTTTACTTGTAGAAGAGTGGCTAGGGCTTGTCCACCCAATTCCAAGCCTTCCTATTGGTTCAATTAGTCATAAGGATTTCTTTTTCACAAATATTAAATATCCTACTATGAAATATCTAGATATTGTTAATCTAACTTAACCATTAAGTCTCTAACCTTCTAACTAAACCTCCATGAGCATCATTAACATCTAGGTTTAGTCAAAACTAGGTTAGTCTCTAACAATTCAATTAGCACAATATTAATTAATCAAAATTTATTTTCATTAATAAGTCAAAAATGACCAAAATACCCTTAGGCTAAAAAGTCACAATTAGTCATCCTAATCACATGGTTAGGTCCCCATGGTCATGGTTAGTCTCTAGGTCATGCAGTCTCTAGGGTTACACTAGTTTACCATCAAAATCATAATTCAACATTTTAAATAGTTTTAAAATAATTAAAAATCATCAAAAATTATAACATGGTTTAAATATCATTATTAAATGATTATAATTACAAAATTTTAAAATTATCCTCATTTTAGAAACTGGGTGCTACAACTACAAGCCGCTGACACAAAATTCATTTGGCGGGATGACTTCTCCTCGTCAACACATGACATACTTCAACACGCAGACTCTACACTTACCCAGGGACGATCCGTTCTTGTCAAAGCTGTTTATTTGCACCTTACAGGGGGTAGCTTTTTAATGGTTCTGCAATCTGTCTGACGGTTATCAATTCTTTTAAAGACTTGCAGAGGTTATTCCTCAACAGTTTTTACGAGAGTGGCATGCATGTTAGTAGTCCACCCTCATCGAGACCAAGCAAAGGAGGACTGAGTCTATCATTGCTTTCATCGAACGCTTCAGGTGGCTAGCGTTGAAGATGCCCTTCGGTATACCAGACTCGGAACTTATGGATACTTGTCGACATAACTTCCTTCCTACAGTGAAGTTTTATCTGGGTATACATAAGTATGATACATGGCCCGCTTTTATTGGGGCCGCTGATGTTGCTGAAAATGACGTCCCTAATCTAGAATTGCTGGGGTTGAAAATACCCAAATCAGAAGACAAAGAAAAGCATCCTCAAACTATCCCTGTCCGTGGGGGTAAAGGGAAAGAAGTCTTGAAGGTCGACACTTCCAAGGGAGCTTCCAATTCTCAGGGCGCCTCTGACAAGCCTAAGGAGACCTTCCCCTTTGACGAAGATGATGTCATTACCATTTTTCACACATTGACGAAGGGTAATAAACTGACATTGCCTCCACCACGACGTCCCGCAGAGGCGAACCAACTCAACGATCCCAAATAATGGCTTTATCATCAGTACGTGCATCACTCTACCAAGGATTGTATCATCCTGAAGAAGAAGATACAATAGCTTATCGATAGCCAAGTGATCAACCTCGAAGCTGAAGACATGGTCGTATCTTCTAAGATCTCTCTCTAGTTTGGTGACTTTCCTTCCACAGAAGTCCCAGACGGCATGGTCCCGATCCCCAAGGCAATAATGGAAGTCGTCAACCTGCCGCCAGCTCGTAACTCAACTTTGGTGCTACTCACGACTGAACATGGTGAGATCATGTGGGTCCATCCGGACCTTGTGCAAGAAATTACGTAGGGGATGGTATCTTCCAAGGCAAAAAGGGCGAAAAATACAAGTCATGCCATATGGTGTCTTCTCCCATCTACGAAGTTCTATCTGGCGAGACGCGATCCGGGAAGACTTACCTACGGACGTACGACCCCGTACAAGAAGAAGCAGTACCTTCTCAAGCTCTTACTACCCCTACAAGTTCAGAAGCCGGCCCGTCTAAGCCTTCGACTACCGACAAAGCCAAGTAGAAGGAGACACGATTTGACAAGTCTCTGAAGGCACCAACTCCCGAAGGCATAGATCGGCCTTACAACTTTGACATACTGGCACAGCTGGCCAATACACCTGCCAGATTGTCTCTGTTCGATCTATTGCGACACTCCAAAGAAACGCAGAAGGCCTTAAGTGAGGCATTACTATATGCTGACTCTTATCTCGCTGAAGTCAAAGCCCCCGCTGAAGACCCTGTCTCATATCCTCACTGCCACAGTACTATGGAAGTGGTGCCCAACATCACCTTTTCACATGAGGACATGCTACTAAAAAATAATCGTCATGATAGACCTCTGTACTATACAGGGTACATCGGGGCGATTAAGGTGGATCGGATGCACATCGATCCAGGTTCCTCCCTCAGCATCATTCCTAGAAGTTTGCTTCAAATTCTAGGAATCCCTCTGCACAAGCTATCTGCAACCAATACAACTATCATGGCTTTTAATGCTGGGAGAAGCCACCTGCTGGGCAAGATCCGTATCAAGTGCCAGATCGGTGATCTCCGAACGGAGGTTTCTTGCTATGTGATCGATGCCAATGTATCCTACCACGTCTTATTGGGACGTCCGTGGATACACGAGAACATGATCGTTCCTTCCATACTTTACCAGTGCTTCAAGTACGTCAACAGCGATGGCATCGTGAAGACAGAGTTTGTCGATGTCGATCCTTTTAAGGGCATCGAAGCCTACTATGGAGATTCGGTACTTTACCAATCTTAGCCCTCCAAGGATGACGGCAACGAAGCTAACAATGAAGCTGAAGCAAGTTCATCCTCCAATGATGGTCCCCTGATTGTTCGAGTCAAAGGACGTACTACTCCTAAAAGTACTCCGAAGCCTCTCACAATCTAGGTAAAAAAGAAGAACCCTGATAAAGTCAAACCATTGACCATCACTCTCCGTAAGACACCTCGGGTGGAACCTGCTGAAGTCCGTCCTCCCAATCCTGAAGAATTACCCTACGTGGTGAACTTGGCCAAGACTATGGCTCATCTTCCAGATAATGATCCTCTCAGTGAGTATATCAATACTCATAATAATGTACGTTCAGCGGATAATGTTATCCCTGAAGAAGAACTTGCGTATTTTCTTAGTAAAGGTTTATCTTTGAATTACTCCGATGTCTACCAATCTGTAAACTAGTATGTAGATACGATATACGCCCTAAAGAATGGCATAGGACCACACCTCTACATGCCGGTCACGATACCTCATATGCATGAAAAGGTTTACCCCAAAGATATCCACTACTTCATCGTTCCAGCCAGAAAGAAGGGTGAAGAAATAATCATCTTCGGTCGAATAATTGGCGAAAGAAAGTCCGTTCTGGACTCTACTTTTCCCAATCACAACACGGAAGCTGACTATGACTCTGGAAAAATACAACTTTTCGGATATAGTTGGCAGGCCAAGAATATCATCCAGAACATGGGATATGACATAAAAAACGCCAAGGGCTAAACTACGACCGGGGATGATGGTTGCCAATACGTCACTTTGCTCCTCCCGACAAACCCGAGAACTACTATCAACAAAACAATGTTGGTTTGGGTTATGTCGCTCCTTCAACAACTCCCGAAAGATCTAATGATGAAGCAGATCATTGTTCTCATTCTTCTGATTCCTGCCTCTGGGATTCAGACTCCCGTATTGGCGACATGTTCAAAGCAACTTTGTCCGTCAACATGGTGTCAGTTGACCAAATTACAGACGATATCCAATCGATCGAGCTTCAACAATGGGCTCAAAAGATAGATACTAGGTGGGAGATGCATTTCGAACAACGTGAACCACCTTCCGAAGACGAAGTCATCCAAGTCAATTTAGGAGATGAATCATCTTTTAAACCAATCTTCATCAGCAAAAGTCTATCTAGCGATGAACGACAATCTCTTATACAGCTTATAAGAGAATACATCGACATCTTTGTATGGAGCTATGAAGACATGCCAGGCTTGGACCCTAAAGTTGCTATGTACTGCCTAAATATCTTATCTAAAGCTAAGCCAATGAAGCAGCAGCAACGACGATTCTGACCAGATATTATGGAGGCCATCAAGAATAAAGTCAAGAAGCTTATTTCGAGTGGATTCATTCGCGAAGAACAACAGCCTGACTGGGTCGCTAACATCGTGCCAGTTATAAAAAAGAACGGTAAAGTTCGAGTCTGTATCGATTACCGTGATTTGAACTCTACATGCCCGAAAGATGATTTTCCTCTACCGATCACCGACGTAATGATCGACAATACTTGCGGCTTCGAGCAGATGTCCTTCATGGATGGGTTCTCAGGCTACAACCAGATCAAGATGTTCCCCGACGATGAAAAGCACACATCTTTTCGAACACCGTTGGGGGTATACTGTTATACGGTGATGCCCTTCGGATTGAAAAATATAGGGGCGACATACCAGCAGGCTATGAACACAATTTTTCGCAATCATTTGCGCAAAACAGTGGAATGCTACATAGATGATATCGCAGTTAAAAGTCGTCTTAAGGGCAACCACCTCCAAGACTTGAGAACGATGTTTGAACTAATGCGTGCACACCAACTCAAGATGAATCCAAGTCTTTTATGGGAGTCTCCAGCAGCAAGTTCCTTGGTTTTGTCATCACTTCAAAGTATACATCTTGACCCGGAGAAAGTGAAGGCTGTCCTCGATATGCATCCTCCAAGAAACCTCAAAAAGCTACGTGGACTGCAAGGAAGGCTAGCCTACATCAGACGATTCATTTCGAACCTTTTTGGAAGATGTCAACCGTTCACTTAGCTCATGAAGAAAGGCGTATCTTTCGTCTGGACTGAACAATATCAATGCGCAATCGACGACATCAAGAAGTATCTCACAAGCCCTCCAGTATTGGTAGCTCCAATAATGGGGAAGCCCTTCTTACTATATGTACGCGCCATGGACCATTCCTTTGGCGCCCTATTAGCTCAGAAGAATGAAGGCGGCCATGAACGTGCAATCTACTGCCTCAGCCGTACAATGGTGGGTGCCGAGCACAGATACACACCTGTAAAAAAGGAATGCCTTGCACTGGTATTTGCTATCCAGAAGACACACTGCTATGTG
The DNA here is from genome assembly GCA_029216955.1 of Iris pallida. NCBI lineage: Eukaryota > Viridiplantae > Streptophyta > Magnoliopsida > Asparagales > Iridaceae > Iris > Iris pallida. Next base: position 1,073,270 of record JANAVB010020800.1, on the reverse strand, counting down.
TCTGGGCAGACTATCCATATCATATCTAAAGTCAATCCTCTCAAAATACTCATGACTAAACCGGGTTCTCTTAATTCCCGTTTAGCTACATGGACAATGCTGTTGACTCCATATGATATGTTGTTCATTCCTCAGAAGGCAGTAAAAGGCCAAGTGTTAGCTGATTTTTTAGCAGCTCATTCGGTGCCAGAATCTTCCAAACTCTACGACAAAATCTCCGATGAAGTAGTGGAGTCTAATATCGTAACTGAAGAAATCCCCATTTGGCGAATGTTCTTTGACGGTGCATCAAGAACAGGACCTAAAGGAAATATTGTGGCCAGAGTAGGTGTCGTGCTCGTGTCATCCGACCATCTGGTTATACATCGTGCATATTCTCACGTGGAACCTTGTACCAACAACGTGGACAAATATAATGCCCTTTTGATTGGCCTGCAACTGGCAAAACAACTGGGAGTTGACTATCTAGAAGCTTACGACGATTCCAAGATTATAGTCAGTCAGGTCCGAGGGGACTATGAAGTTCGTCACGAAGATCTCATCCCCTATCACAAAGCGACAATCGAGTTGGCGTCTACTTTTGCTGGATTCTTCATCGAGAACATGCCTCGACTACAGAATATAGAAGCAGATGCTCTAGCCGTGTCACGACCCGCACCCGCTTTTTCGGATACGAGACGTGTCCAAGCCAGCCTACGCCGCAGAGTCGGCGGTAGAATGTTGTCAAGCCCACAAGAAATAAATGCTCAAGATAAACTTTATTTCTCATTCACAGTTCTAATAGATTACAACATTTACAACATTTATATTTGAATAAATACAAACTTTCACAATTTCATTTACAACAAAATTTAAACTAACTAGCTAGCTTCTAGGTTTTGGCCTGCAAAAACACCCGAATCTTCCAATGCTAAAGAAGCCACGGCTAACCTGAAAAATATTGGTTTCCAGTCAGGAATGGAACAAGCACACAAACCGACGGTAATGCAAAAACACAATAGAATTAACAAGACATAAAAATAAAATATGAGAGATGAAAACTAGAAAGTACTGATGACATGGCAAGTGGTGAAGAAAACAAGGAAAACAAATAAAATACAACTAACTATGTGATGTGAAATATCAATTTTGACATGTGAACGGCTAGGGGGTAAATTTGGCACCCTGCATGTGTCGTGTGCAGCTGCTATTCTCCACGAAAGACACGGGAGATAGTTCTGGGTAGTCCACACGTCTACTAAGATATTTCCCCTTCCGACTACTTCGTGTGACGAGCGTGTCAACAAGCAGCAAGAGATATGTATAAATATGAAATGAAAAGACTACTATGAATCGAAAGCAATCAGAGAGTGTACTTGCCTGTGGTCCTTTGCTGGTGAAATCGAAAATACCACTGAGTCAGAATCGTCTGATTGGCTAGGGACGATGTGAATGAGTCCAAAGTTGGCAAAGAAACATGGATACGATTAGCAACGATAGGATAATCTAATAATCTAAGGGAGATTTCTAACTTAGAAAAAGGGTAATTATATTATTAGAAAAGTATATTCAAAGGAATACTTATAAACTATCTTTGAAACATAATAGATGTTAAGCCCCTTTAAAAATATATATTTTATAAAGTTATAAAAATCCTTAATAATAATTTGAGAAAATATTTGTCAAATAAAAGTCCAAAACTAATAAAGCCCATTAAATATACTTATATATATCATTTTTAAAGATCTACTTGTACAGAAATAATTTGGAAAAGCATACTTTTAAACAAAATCCATTAGTACCCGAAATAATGAATAAAAGTATATCTATAAAATAAGAACTAAGTCCATACTGAAATATTTATTATAAAATATAAAACTTATGCTTTATTTAGATAATAAAACTCCTAAATCAAATTATTAAAATTAGTCTAACATAACTCATGGGCTTTGACCCCGATCCGTAAATCAAAATATAAATCCTTATAATTAAAATTACCCAGCCTAAAATATTAGTTTTTAACCCATACTTATTCTAGCCAAACCCAGTAATTGCAAATGATCCAAGCCCAAAATTACTATATTTTGTTGCAGTTAACTTTTTAAGAAAAATATTTAACCTATATTTTTATTAAAACAGTAGATACAATAATAGTAATAAAAATCATCATAACATTAATACAATTAATGTATTATTGATAAGCTAATCATAATACAAATACAACTATTCAAGATGTAACCGGTCCGGTCCGGGCCGGCCCACGGTCCAAGGGCGGCGGGCCTGACCGGGTTCGGGCCGGTCCAGGACCGGCCCACGTAATTTTTCGGTCCGGGCTAAGCCCGGCCCGGTTTGTTGGCACGCAGCCCAGCCCGGCCCATTGAACCGGGGGTATTGGGGTCGGGCCGGTCCGGGCCTAGGCCGGTTCGGGCCGGTTCAGGCCGGGTTGACCGGACCGGCCCGAATTTTTGGGTTTTTTTTTTTTTTTTTTTTTTTTTTTTTACAGTTTTTTGTTTAATTTTGTTTTTTAATATTTTTTTTTTGTATTTTAATTTTAAAAATTTTTAACTTAAATGTTTATAAAAAAAATATTTATAAAATGTTTATACAAAATATGTTTAAAAAATATTTATAAAATGTTTATAATTTTATGTTTATACAATTGTTTATAAAATGTTTATACAAAATATGATAAAATGTTTATAAAATATTTTCTTTTTAATAAAAATGTTTATAAAATGTTTTTACAAAATATGTATTTTCTTTTTAAAACCATTTTAAAAACCATGTAAAAGTAATCATTTTCTTTTGTATTTTAATTTTTAAAATTTGTAACTTAAATGTTTATAAAATATTTATACAAAATATTTATAAAAGTAATGTTTATACAAATATATACAAATGTTTATACCAATATTACAAATGTTTATAAAAATTTATAAAAATTATAAAAAAACATTTCTCCCTCTTCCTTTATCCGGGCTTGGGACCGGCAAATGCTTGTTTGGCATAGGCGGAGTTAAAAAATGTTTTTTTTTAAAGTAAAAAATAGTTTTTGAAAGTATAAGTTAAAAATTTGAATAATATAAGTTAAATTAAAAAATTTGAATAGTATAAGTAAAAAAAAATAGTTTTTGAAAGTATAAGTTAAAATTTAAAATTGAAATGTATAAGTTTAAATGTACATACCTGATACCTTGCACCGTAGCCTCATTGTTGTTCGCCTTCATGCAATGAAAGCGATTCCAAATCTAGCTCGTGGATGTCATGATCTTCTCCATCTTTCTGGTTTTGTGTTCTTTTATCGGCAGCCAACCAATCTTGTACGCACACGATCGCTTCCAAAATATCGGGCTTCAAGCGGCTCCTCCTATTCACAAACACTTTCAGCTGCTAACCAATCATCATCAGTAACCTGATAGTCAAAGGTGACATCCGAAGTACAATAATATGAAATAGCACTCTTAAATGGAATTGCAGATTTCAACATCAAGTAGGTGGAGTTCCACCTAGTTGGTATATCCTTCACAAATCTTCTAAAAGTCATACCAAAATGTGCGCAAGCGCATGCAAAACTTTGTTGTCTACTTGGAGACGAGTTTAGGTGGAGCAAGCATTGTCGCAGAGTGTCTAAATGGGGTTCAAAAAATTTTAAACATTCTTTAACAACTAAGTTAATTATATGGCAAGCACACCTAACATGCATAAGTCTACCTTCTAAAATAGGCTTAAAAATTACTGACAAAGAAGACATAGCAGCATTGTTGTTTGATGCATTGTCCAAAGAGACAGAAAATTTTTTTGCGTGAATATCATATTCACGCACGTGTCTTGAAATCTCACTTGAAATTACAGCTCCCGTGTGAGGACATTCTATAAGTTTAAGAGAGATGATGCGTTTTTGCAACATCCATTGTGCATCTACATAGTGTGCAGTAATACAAATATAAGCATAACTCCATTTAGTAGTCCAAATATCAGAAGTAATAGCCAACTTACTAATATTTTGAAATTCCGCTTTCAAAGCGGCTTTCTGCTCGTTGAAGAGGCGAATTGCCTCCTTTCGAGTTTGTTACCTACTCACTTTAGTAAAGGAGGGGTTTAGAGAAAGTGATACATAATCTCGTAAAGAATCGCTTTCACCCGTCGTGAAAGGAAGCTCGTCACGAATAATATGTTTAGTTAACTCGGTTTTATGCCGAGCAGCTGAGTAAGTAAAGTTACCAATTGAAGAACCGGTGGCGCCGAAACTTATTTGGGTTTGGGACGCTTGAAATGTGTCCTTCCCGTAGCAAGTGTCGTAGTGTCTGGATATGGTCCCGGTGCCACCGCCCTTCTTCCATGCGTACTGGTTGCAACATTTCTTGCATTGCGCCTTGTACGGTTTCGGTTCCCCCTTGGCATCTAAAACCAAAGAACCATCAGGATTAGTTTCAAAAATTAAAGTAAAATAATCCCAATACTTAGACCTCTTTTTCTTTTCAGGACGTTGGGTTGTACTAGCGACTTCCGGAGGAGATTGTTGGCACCCATCCGGAATCGGATGAGTCGCAACTTGCTCAGGTGGAATTTCAGTACCGTCAAAAAAAGAACTAAAATAGTGGTATGTCTGTCCAGCAAGATCAGGTGGGTTTGAACCTTCACCAGCCATATATAAAATAAAATAAAGTAAACTACGTTAGAAGAAAGTAAGAGATTGAGAGGAAGATCGGGAAGCCGTAGAGCCGGAATGGAGTTGGGAGCGAGATCGGGAAGCCGTAGAGCACCGGGGAGGGAAAGTCGTAGAACACCAGAGCACCGTAGAGAGATGTAGAGAATTTGTGAGGAATGAGTTGTGTATGAAAAATGGAATTTTTGGACTATTTATAGGAATTTTTTGGGGTTATTTTGGTAATTTTAGGCCAAAAAAGACCAAAATACTCCTCCCAACGTTTTAATAACGGCTATATGGGAGGGGTATTTTGGTAAAAGAACCCCCCCCCCCCTCCCAACGGTCAAAAGTTAAAAAAAAAAAAAAAAAAAAAAAAAAAAATCAAATTACAACGGTCGGCTCAGGCTGGACCGGTCCCAGCGGGCCGGGCCGGGCCGGTCCAACCGGGCCGGGCCTGTTTAATTCAAAAAAAAAAAAAAAAAAAATACCGGTCCGGGCCGGGCCGGGCTCGGGCTGTGGGGGGGGGGGCCCGACCCGAACCGAGTACAGATGGGAGGCCGGGCCGGTTCGGGCCCACGGCGGGCCGGTTCGGGCCCACGGCGGGCCGGTTCGGACCCACGGCGGGCCGGTCCGGGCTTACAGGGGGCGGGCCGGTCCGGTCCACGGGCGGGCCCGGGCCGAACCGGCCCAGTGAACAACTCGAACAACTATTAAGGATACTAATTCCTACTGCTATTATTATATACCCACAATAAAATATCTACACCATCACCAACCTTTTTTCAGTTCCCAAGCATATTGTACATTTAATCATTCGTGAGAGAGAGAAATGTTTGAAGTAACTAAAAAAGGAGAGAAAGAGAAGGGACTCACTAGGAGAGAGAGAGTGAGGTTTCCCCACTGCGTGGCGGAGTGGCTCACCGGCGGAGGAGCACACCCTGGAGGCAGAGCCGGATGCAGCAGCGACGGCGGGGCTGGCTGGCTCGACGAGCGGCTTGGGGTGCTCGTCGAGGGGCGCACGCAAGGGAGTTACAGGTAGGCCATGGTAGCTCGGCGTCGGCCGGCTACTGCGGAGGAGACGCTCGGCGCTCGGTGCTCGACGGAGTCCATGCGGCTCACTTGGACCACTGGCGGAGGCCAGCTGGAGAGCGGCACAAGAGGTGGGTCGACGTGGGTTTGCTCAGCCATAGCCAGATCTAGGGCGATCCTCGGCCGAACGGACCGCCGACGCTCAGCCCTGTCGAGAGGCACAGCAGGGCATTGTCCGGGGCTGCATGAGTATGATTGCTCGACACAGGCGGTAGGTCGGGCACGAAGGGTGGTGCCGGCACAGAGGACAGACCTGGCCTCGATCGACGGAAAGATGTCCCCGTGCGGTGGAGTTCAGGTGGCGGCGAGTCTAGGGTACGGTGAAGACGCTGCGAAGCGCGGCGTCGAAGGCTGCTCTTGGCTACACAGCGGTGCCCTGATTACGGCGGAATACGACGGGCGGTAGGAGTCAATGAGGGGTGTTGTTCGGCCGGGATGGGGAAGTTAGGCGGAGGTCCAATAGAGATACGATGGTAGTCATGGTTGGAAGAGGGTTCGAGTGGTGGTGTTGCGGTCTGGAGGATGGTACAGTGGCGGTGGCTGCGGAGGAGTTCTGGAGAGTGGCGCTCTCCGCGGCACTGCCGGTGTGGGGTCCCGACGGTGCTCATCGCGAGGTGGCACGCGGGATCATGGGGTAGGGCTGCCACTGGCTCGGATGATCACCGGCACCGCGGTGTGGAGAGGATCAAGATCGGCTAGTGCGTCGAGAAGGCTCGCCGGACTGTCTGTCGGTTGCAGGGAAGAGCAAAGGCAGTGTCGCGGATGAAAAAGGTTAGGGTCTCCTTCCCTTTCCTTCTTGCGTTATGGTGGTGGTATTGGGGATTCTTGGATAGGGTGTCCGGAGTTGTCAGACACGGAGTTGAACATGTATTTGTAATATGATAGAAAAAGATGGATTGGATACGGACGCACGGGTCCGGACACGATGATTTCTGTGGTGGTTGTGTTGATGATGAAGTTGGTCCTGGTTGCTACTGGACCGGCGCCTGCTTGGGTGAGATGGAGTCGCACGCATGATGTTGCCTGTTGGTGCCAGAGGTTGGGTAGCTTCGGCAAGAATTAGCCGGACTATGTTGAGATCGACACAGTGGTTGGTTGGGATCTGGGGTGATGTCAGGGCGTGGATTCGGGATTGCTGTAGAGGCAAAGAAAAGGGTTGGGCTGCTACCACGTATATATAGTATTTGGTCATGAGGAAGGAGATAATGAGGAAGGAGATAAGTGGTTGATTTTAATTCAGATTTGAGTAGACCATTAAGGGGATTAGGAGTAATCTCCTAACGATTTTGAGAGTTGACCTGGGAATAGAATTTGGATTAGAATTTCTTTCTAAGCCCTTTGACAAATGGGTTTTTGCAAAATCCGTTTCTCTAAAATAATATATTTTAAAACTAAAATTAATCTAATCTACTAATGACAATAAATTTATATAAAAGCTTATTACTAGATATTAACATACTAATTTAAATCAAGGTTTAGTATTCATCAAATAATTGAAACTCTAGTAGATAAGTCTCCACGTAAATTTGATTTAAATTAAACATAATTTAAATGCGGAATAATCTAATCGTAATATAAATGATTTGAAATAATATTTTAAGATATTATTCTATATTATCCGATGATTCAAATTGAATGAATTTAAATCCCAATCACATAATGGATCAAAATAATAATACTATTTATCGCATAACATATCTTTCAATTAAATTAGAAATGATAATGTAACTAGTATTCGATGTCATTGAATGATTTGAAGCATATTTTACTAATTCAAAACTCTACAAATATTTACCATTTTTAAAACCCTTTTTTTTAAAATATTTTGAAACCCACAATTACTAACCAAATATTTTGTAATGCAAATAATGAGTTCAAAAATCAATATTATTTTCAACCATAAATTTAAAATATTAACTAGTCATCAAAATATTTTCATAACCCATTTTAAAATATATTTTGACAACCAATTTTGTCATTCAAAATATAAGGATTTCCTTCGTACTATTTAACTTAAAATATATCTTCATAATGCAATATTTTAAATTAAGTCAAAACAAGTAAAATTTCAAAAATACGATAACGGGGGTTACAAGCCGGTCTCGCTGCTTCCTTGACCGTCCCTACCAATACTCAGCAGTCGATCACAGTATCTGGTAGAGAACAATTCTGTGTTAAAGATGCCCTGCATATTCATCACAGTTATACAACGGAAACAAACGTCGATGTTAATGATTGGAGATTTTCTTTCATAGACTACGCCGTCTATGGAATTCTTCCTGAGGACCCAAAGGAAGCAGTGTCTATCCAAAGACGATCCCTCAGATTTTACTACGACATAGCTACCAAGATGCTGTACTGACGCTCTTACGACGGGCTACTGTTACGATGTTTATCAGACACAGAAGCCAAACATGCACTCCGAGAGGCTCACGACGGAGTTTGTGGTGCACATCAACCAGGGCCCAAATTACAAGATCGCCTCAGACGAATGGGTTATTATTGGCCCATGATGATAGCAGATGCTGTTGAATACGCAAAAAAGTGTAGGGCTTGTCAGTTCTGTGCCGATTTTATTCATCAACCTTCGGAGTTTCTACACCCAACAGCAGCATCTTGGCCTTTTGAAGCCTGGGGCGTGGACGTCATAGGCCCAATCAGTCCGCCATCTTCCAGAGGACATCGGTTCATCCTAGCCATAACCGATTACTTCTCCAAATGGGCGAAAGCTATACCACTCACCGGAGTGAAGGCGTCGAACGCGATCAGTTTCATCAAACATCACGTTATCTACCTCTTCGGCCTACCTCGTAGGATCATCTATGATAATGGTCCACAATTCGCAAGCCATGCATTCTATCGGTTCTGCGATAGGAATCGAATCCAGAATGTAGCCTCTACTGCCTACAATTCAACGACTAATGGGTTAGCATAAGCCTTCAATAAAATCATTATTAAACTTCTCAAGAAGTTCCTGTCTTCAAACAAGCGCGATTGGAATGAGAAGCTCGACGAATGACTATGGGCCTATCGTACAACGGTCTGGACTCCAACAGGCAGTATGTCATTCTCTCTGGTTTGTGGGAGCAAAACAGTTCTTCCCCTAGAAATCCAGATTCTTTCTCTTCGGGTAGCCTTAACCAGCGAGTTGACTACCGACACTACAACAAAAAACCCTTTTAATGACGGCTAAAAAGTGTCATTAATCACGAACCATGACGCTTTTTTTTACAGCAACCGTTATGAAAACGGGTGTTATAAATGTTTTTTAAAAGCGTCATAAAGAAACCGTCATGAATAGTTTCTATAAAAGCGTTATGAATAGTTAATATATAGTGCACAATTCAGAACAATTTTAAAACGTCATGAATAGATAATATGTATAGGCTCAATGCAGCACATTTATAACACTTTATACTATTCAAATTAGCATATTTATAATGCTCTATACTGCACAGTATATATTACATTCCAAAAACTTAACATTATATATCACCATCTTTATTACATTTCTCAAAATAGAGTACATATCAACATCTTTATTACATTGAATATCCAAATACAGAATGTACCCAAAAAAAGGAATAAATCTCTCTTTTGCTAACCAAATTATTAGAAATATTTACTTAAGTAGATTCTGACCATGGATCTTCTCTCTGCTATCTCTTGAAGATATCGGGAGTCCCAAAGAGAAGTAGTGTCGCAGCTGAGCGACGACTTGGTGCTGCTGCAGCCGGCACCGTCGTGGGAGAGCCTCATCCTCTGATCCCTTACTCTCACCTGAACCCTTTTTGCAAAAAATCGGAATTGTCATCTTAACACTTTAACCAGCCAAGTATACTATTGTATTTGGAGGATATCCCATTGCACAAAGGAGAAGACCCACCTGCGCGTTACAAATACACGATGGATGAACCGAGTCAGCTAAGTAATAACACAAATTAGTAATATATATACAAAAATCTGAAGTAGTTGACCAGCTGTTAGAGAGTGAAAAAACAATTTGAATATAACTAAGCAGAAGACACAAGAATGAGAACGCCAAGCATGAATAACATCCACAAGCAACCCCCAAGGGAAGAAAACAACCCGATTAGTCCCTGCAATTGCATTTTTCCCTACTATGTTTTGTTTGTATGACGACACAAATATAAAGTCCAAAATGCTCAAATAGTAGCCTTTTCCATAAGTTGATTTGTGAATCCCAGATACAGATTGCTATTGTTTATTAAATGTAACTTATGTTCAATGTCGCGAAAGACGCCCGCTAAGCAGCTAGAATAGACAGAAAGGAATGTAATAATTAAGATTCAAATGAAGTTCCTAACCTGAGATGGGGCAAGGTTCTCAGCTTCGCATGGTGCTTGATCTTTTGAAACTGTAGTTTGTTTCAAATCAGGAGCTTCTTTCGAAGCATGAGTTTCTTTCAACGCAGGTGTTTCTTGCAAACCAAGGGTTTCTTTGAAAGCAGTGGTTTCTTTCAAAAATGGAGCTTCATTAGCTTGTTCATGCTTTAGAGCTCCATTAGTTGGTTGCAAAACTGGAGAATGAGATGGAGTAACAAGGATGACTCTCAATTTGTTTTCTTCGATATATCTGCCACTATCTTTTGAGAACTATTGAACATAAGTAGTGAGTGTCCATGGAACAAAAAAAGATTTAAGTATAGAACGTTAGACCGAAGTAATTTATATACGCACAAAGCTAGGTAGAACATCCTCATCTGCACTCCCATACGGAACAATTGTGCTTTGAACTAGAAACTTATCCTTCAATTGCATATCAGGTGGAGCTGATCGTTGGGCTTGCATTGTCACTAGATCAAGATGAAAATTCAAATATAAGGATCAGAGAAAAGCAAAGTGGAAATAGTTAACTGTGCAGCCACATGCATAGAACAGGAAAAAAAAACATAGAATAAAACATAGAATAAAACATAAAGTTGATCCATATAGCAACATTGAGTGTGACGGTATCATACCAGCTGGAAGTAGAGGCTGGATAACATGGTATCAGATGATAACAGCGAGGCAACTGAAAGTAAACTAAATAGGAAAAGAAGGGTCTTGCACGGATACAAATACGATATAACAAGATATGATCATAAAAGAATGGTGCCAAGGGCACATCACTGGTTTTGGCGATGAGTGTCCACATTGTGTCCAATATGTATCCAACACGGGTACATGATGCAATAAGGCACCAACTGGAGTATCCAATGCCTCCTACAATGTTCCATTCTGGTAGGAAATCAGGCAATCATGCATTCCTTGACGCATTTTTTGTATTTATAGTTTGTACACAATAGTTTGGCTCTTTATTATACAACTGCTTATAGTTACGTGTTGCTATGTGTTTTCTTCAGTATTTCATAGCTTTTCTCTTTATTAATATGTTTTGAAGTGGGGAGTCGACTTATAGTATTGTTTTCTTTTTGGATGCTATGACCGAATTAATCGATATGGTGCACTTAAATATGGTTTTGACATTAGCAGTGCGAAGAGAATGTACTAAACAACTAAACAAAGAAAAAGTTCATGATGGCACCGGTGGCGTTGGTGACTATCGGAGACAGTGACGGCACTGTTACCAGCTTCGATGGATGTCATCGTAGTCTCCGGGAAAGATGCGACAATGGCGTCGGCAGACGACGTAGACATTCGTGAAAGCTAAAGTTGCTTTATAGAGAAAGACGAGAGAGGAAAATATGAAGGCTAGGGCTTCTGGTCTTCTAATTTTACGATGCAATCAATTAATTATATCAAAAAAAATTGAACATGTCAAACTAGCAAACATGTCAAACTAGCGAAAATATGAAGGCTAGGGCTTCTGGTCTTCCTCGGCGACAAAAGTACCGATCTTAACCACTCCTTCATAAAATAGCGAACATGTCAAACTAGCAACTAAAAGCAGTAGACCACAGTTAAGGTAAGTTGTATATACACAAATACGACACGATAAAGGACACAGCAATACAGGCGCACACTGATTCGGGCGTGCTCCAAATTTATTTTCTCGTGTCCGACGCGTGTGCGACGCGTACGCGACGCGTGTGCGATGCGTACGCGACGCGTGTGCGACGCGTACGCGACGCGTGTGCGATGCGTGTCCGTACACGCCACCAACACCTGCAGCAATTTATGTGAAATCAACAACCCTAGATTTAACCATCGATGTCAAAACCCTAATCTAAGGATCCAATAGAAAATTAAAAGAATAAATTAGCCGCCAGAAAGACCAAACAACAATCACAGTACCAAAATCCACCGGATCCGTAAGATTTCGATCGGATGTACGAAACAATTCCCAAAAATATAGCAGAATTTGTCGAGGAAGAAGCAGAGAAATTAGAAATTAGAAATCGAATTAGGGAGATTTGGGATCTGACCGCTGATTTCCTCTATTCGCTTCGAAACCCTTGAAAAATTGCCTCTATCTCTAGCGGAGAGGGAGGATTTTCTCGCACAACTGGAAACCAAATCAAAATATAATAAAAATAGAAATTTTAGGAGGGAGAATTGATTCTGGAGTGGATATATTAGGTGGGGAGCTCTGTTTCTAATGGGACACTTATTGGAAATTGATGACATTGACTAATGGGAGAGTGAGGAGGTGGGAAGTGAGGAAGTGCGTACAGAATAGTATAGAGCGGAGAAGAGGACGAGCAGAACCTTAATGCTCCTCCTTCGTGTTCTTGTCGATCGCGTGCGCGGCGGCCTCGAGCTTGTCCTGGAGGGCGACGAGGAGCGTGAGGCCCTCCTCGAAGATTTTGGATCTAGGGTTTGGGTTTTGGAGTTGGGGGAGAGAAGGGAGAAGAAAGGAGGAGAAGGAGAAGACCAGAATGTTTTGGGGGATCGAAGAAAGCTACCGTCTGCGACTACAGGAGCTCGAAGCGCTAGACGAAAAATGCTTGTTAGCTCAGCAGCGCATTGAGCTATACCAAGCACGCCTTTCCAGAGCCTTCAATAAAAAGGTGAAGGAAAGAATCTTCCAAGTTGGTGATCTAGTCTTAGCGGTGAGAAGACAAATGGTCATGACGCACAAAACAAAAGGAAAATTTTAGCCTAAATGGGAAGGTCCTTTCGTTACAGAATCAGTGTATTCTAACGGTACGTACCGACTAACCAAGCCTGATGGTGACTTGCTCATGATGCCTATCAATGGCAAGTTCCTAAAGAAATATTATGTGTAACCTTTTGTAAATAATGTTCACATATGTTAAGTCATGAAAATGTACAGTGCGATGTTTATGTGATTCAAAATTTTTTTTTATTTAACTATTATCTGTATTTCAAGGGTCTTGAATACGCCTTGGATAATAGGTCCTCTAAAATATTTCCCCAGTGAAATCATTTTCGTTTTTTGACTCTGTCCAAACTCGGTTTGACGAAAACAAGTCACGTCCCTATTACCTCTGAATTGTTTTTCGATAATTATTTTCCTAGTGGAATAATTAAGAAACATTTTGCCATGTCCATATAACCTCTGAGCAAAGCATTCATCAAGGATAATCACGTCTATAGTACCTCTAAATTATCCACTCCTACCTAATATTATATATCTTTCCACGTCCATATTACCTTTGGTCAGATATGGAACATCCTCTACTATTACATCCATATTACCACTATTAGCAGCTTCGTTCAACTTATTATCCATATTCAAAAAAAACTTGAATATATAACGGAAAATAGGTCCACATCAAATTCTCCAACGGAATATCCATCAGAAATATCCTTACTACGTCCACATTACCTCTAGTTTCGATATTTCAAACCACATTCATGAATGTTGAAAGCCAAAGATTCTTTATTCTTTATTTTAACGTCTATCAAAAGACGAGAAAAAAGGGGTACAAGAGCCTTGACGGCTAGAAGAAATAGTTACAAATAAAAAATCTAAGGGATACATAGTCGATTGATATTGTCCCTCAGAGCTGCGATTTTGGCTTCAGACTTCGCGGTAGCTCGACGGAGCGCCTCTTCTTGACGAGCGGCTTCATCCTGGAAGAGGATTAGACTCATGTGCTCTCCCTCCAAATTTACCAGCTGTTCTTTTAAAATGGGCGAAAGTGGTGGCGGTCATGGCAGCCTGAGCCAAGTAGTCCTCCTGCTCAGATGTTGTTGTCTTCAAGTTGGCTTCCAGTTGAGCAATCTTGCTTTGGATCTGCGTAATGTGATTGTATTTCTCGGTAATCGGTGCAGTCAGTTTATTCTTCGAGGCAGCATGTGCCTCACTTGTAGCATTGAACTGACCATACTGATCAGCCAATTCGCTGATCTCTCGAAAGAGGGCATCCTTCCTTGCCTGGAAAGTAGCCTTCTCCTCTGCGAGAGCCGTAATCAAAGCCTCGTCTTCTGTACGAAATAGCGACATCGGGCTCTGTTGTTTGGCATCCCGGAACCTGGCCACCTGACCCTCCAGGTCATTCAGAACTTTCCTCAGAGTATTAGCCCGCTCTTCATAACCGGTAATGCTCTCGAGGGCCGCCACTTGGTATTCGGCAAAAGCCTTCACAGGACCAAAGGCAGCATTCCGATTCAGGACTCCAAGAAGCTTTACTTTCAGCATAGAGTATAAAGCTTTAACGACTTCCTGGGCCATCTCGTCGTCTTCAGTGGAGGTCGTCGGGGAGGAGGCTTGGAGAGTTTCTTCCGCTCCAGGAAGAGATACCTGACAAGAAGCCGAACGTGACAAGAAAATAATATATACATCAGTAACCAAAAAAGAAGGGGAATATGCGAAAGAGTTGTAATTTCGTACCTTCGGCATGCTCAGCGCCAACTTGGGCTACTTCATCAGTCTTGGCTTCAGGGAAACCGAGAGCAGGCCCAAGCTGTTCAAGAGAAACAATATCAAGGCCTCGAGCGGCATCAGGCCTGGTATCTTCCGTAATTCCAACTAGAACGGGAGCAGATTCGACAACAGCCCCCTCAGTAGGCTGTTCAACCTCTCCTTCTGTAGCCGATACCGGCTCACTAATAGCTCCCTCCGTACCAACAAATTTAGGGGAGCCAGGGACAACCTCTGTTGCTTCTCCAATGCTTGGGGCTATCTTCACGAGGGGTTCCTTCTTCTTGCCTACAAGGGAACATACAGTCGTGGTCAGTCTCATGAGGAGCACGCGAAATCGAAGTCGAAAAATCTTATCCGAAGAGAGGCGCAAAGATAACGTACCCGCGGGAGGATGAGCCGATTGGACTTGATTATCATCCAAGTCCCTCATCACAGCTCCTATCGCAGACATATCCCCCAAAGAAATGTCATAGGAGGGACTGATCTTTTGATTGCCGTCATGGTCTGGGCCTTCGTCTTGATCATCCCGTCGCTCAACCCTTACAGCTGAAGAAGATCCGCCCTCATCCATCAGTCGAGGACGAACAGGGAACACTATCATCCCGTCCACCTCCTAAGACAAGGAGGCACCTGCCTTAGCTGTAACTTTAGGGTCCTGTGCAAAGGGCAAACGTAAGGGTGAGAAAGCCTCTAAAGGTTTAACCAGAACAACTATGGAGTCTAGGAAGGGATTTACCTTCTGAACAGTAACGGCCCGCGACACCGTTCTACCTTTTCCAGTTTGTCGGGAAGACCTTCTCAAAGGAGGTGAGCCAGCACCCACTTCCTTGGCTCTCCTTAGGGTGACAGTCTTCTTCTTCCGCTTTAAAGTTGGCTCCTGGGCCAATTCAGTTGAAGCTTTCCTCTTCTGAGAATTATTGAAAAGAGCCGAATCATCATCTTTCGTGTCCTCCTTTAGAGACACTGCTGGCTCCCTAAGGATAGCTTTCGGTCGTGCTACTCCAAAAGGCTGGTTTCACGGTTGGAGCAGCACTCTCCTTCTTACGGCCCTTCGACGCCTTTTTCACAAAAAGGGGGCCAAACCGAGTCCCCAATATTAAGCTCTGTTCACGATCATACCGAGGATGAAAAGTATTGATCTGAACATAAAATTTGGCGGCAACGTAGCACAGATGGGTCTCAGGCTTATCCGAGGGCAGAGTGAAGATTGCCCCCATGCACCCGGTATTGTAATACATCCAAGCACGCACCCCGTCAATTAAGCTGCCTATTGACTCCAAATGCAGGCTAGCATTTCCCAAAAGGAGCTGGCTATAGCTAAACTGCCGCACGAAATGACTCGGCAGGTATGGCTCCAGATAGGCATGGTTCTTGTTTCGGAGCACCAGATGCGACGGTCTAATAGACTGAAGCCAGTAAAACACCCCAGCAATCAAACTAGTGGCATGAACTCCTCCGTCCACTAAAATATCTCCCCTATTATCGCTGCCGGACGGAGGGGATACTCTGAAGAACTCATAGTTCTGCAAGAAGCTTAAAGCCTTTCTACAAGCGGGTGCACCAGTGACGGTCCAATCTGCATCACGAAATCTGCGAAGAAAGGCGTCTCCCGCCAAAGAGTCTGCCACCGGCCCAGCATTCATCAGGGTAGGACAATGCAGTAGTATCCACCCCATCAAGAAATGATATGGAAGTTCGGTCCGGGCGAAGTTGGCTCTGGCATCAGGAGTCACTGCGTTTCTAACAAAGTCCCGTAGACCCCGTCCAGTGGCACAGACCATTGCGGGAAGTAAGACAAGACGGTATCCGAACGCCAGCTTCACGACCGGAAGTATTATGCACCGGCTCATCCTCTCAATAGTCCCTGAACCTCCAGGGACTATGCAGTCACGAAGCCAGATCATTAAGAAAGCTGCCAGCACAGCTTTCTCCGACAATGGATTTTCAGTTTGATGAAATTAGTAGTCGATCGGGGACTTCCCCTCAGGGTCATCACTGTCCTCAGTATCCGTCGTATCATAATCTGCCATCCAGACTTCTATCTCGGACTTGGTCATAGGCTTTAAAATCGAAAAGGAGGCCGAATCCTCTCATTCTCCTTGAACGAAGACGTAGCCCGTCCAAGCTCTTGTGTGGGGATTGGCCCCCTCGGTTCTTCCTTTCTTGTTAATCCTATGACAGATAAGGAGGTGGCAGAGTAACTCTTTGTATACATCAATCATCTCGGAGCTCCTCATCACAAGGCACGTTCTCTTCATACGGCTTCGTGCCCCAGGAAAGCTTCGACACTTCCTGTATCTCGTGGAGAGCCAATCCCATCTCTCCACCCGAAGTAAAGAAGGTACAGGTAGAAGGTTATATAACTCTGCCAAAGAGATAAGCATTGGCCTGCTAACCCTTACGCCATATTGGTTGGCCCTAATAGCATAATAAAGGCCAGCAGTCTTCAGGGTGGCTTTATACGTGGAAAGCACCCAGCCAGTGAGGTTGCTCTAGAATAAAGCTGGATACCTCCAGCCTTCCATCTGCATCTTCCCTGCGGGATATGACACGTCCCCCGATATCATCAAATTGTAAAGCGTATCAACGGCATAAGGATGGAGGTCAGTTGGAATGTCGTTCATTATGGTACCAGGTTGCAGTCCCCTCGTAGAGTAAGATGCAGAGTCCCGAACACACTTGAAAGTGTCCTTCTTCTGATCGCCTGAGTCAAACTGTATTCTTCCGGAGATGACCCCGGGGAGCTCAGGAGTTAGCTCCCACTTCATCTGTCGCCGCACGGCTAAGACAGTAAAAGCAGACAAAGGATACTGATGCTCCATCGACGGTAGCCATATCCTCTGATTGTTCGGACTAATCATCATTTTGTTTCTCAGGAAGTACGACTTTTTGAAACGACGTGCCCCTCCAAGCAAGAACTTCACATCATTGATCATCTGCTTCAAGAAGGTCTTATCTTGTTCAAGTATGGCGAGTGTCCGTTCCGTAGGCTGGTTTTGACTGATCTTGGCTTGAACCTTGTTGATCATGTTGGTTATGAGATTAGTGCCGAGGACTTGACAAGCATAGCTGAAAGGGATTCCATCAAGTTCCGGGTCAAAGATGTTAACTGCAAGGACATAAGAGAAAGTTAGACCCAGAATCTGTAGGAAAAACTAAGTGCTGGAGGAGTCTTATGCGCCCAAAGGGCTATGCGTCCAAAGGGTTATGTGCCCAAAATAGTATATGGACGCATAACGTACAACAACATATGGGCGCATAACATATAGCAGCATGTGGGCGTATAACATAGCAGCATGTGGGCGCATGACACACCACAGTGTTGGTGCATGCTTCTATGGGCGTATATAAATGCTCACAGAAGCATGTTGCCTTGGACGCATGCGCCCAGGCAGAGAAAAATCTGAGCGTTGCAAATTAATGCTCAAGACTGTGTTTTGAGGTGCAGCCTCACCCAGGATCGGGTCTTGGACTGGCGAGGACGCTGTCGCAGGAAGAGAGCCACTCGGTGCAGCCCCCTTGCCCTTCGCAGATCTCTTAGCGGCCTTGGGAGACATGGTTCGTGCAGAGAGGAGATGAAAAGTCTTTGTGAAAAGTCTAAGAGAAAAGAGAATAATGAAATTTCTCTCTCTTCAAGGCCTATTTATAGGCATGGGCCATATACTATGCGCCTACTAATCTTATGCGCCTATGCGCCCACAGCGCACTATGCGCCCACTACGGCTTATGCGCCCACGTGAAGATCCAGTCTCTTACACATTAGGCGACTGCCATGTGCTGACATGGACAACGTATGAAGGATTGACCTCTTTAAATTCCACCCCGATGAATCTGTCAGTTCAAATTTTCGAGGAAGATCTCAACAGCCATCTCTCTGACTGGCCAAACTCTATGCGCCCTAAGGGAGAGCTATGATATGCGCCCACCGCATCACGAGAAGACGGTCCTTGATTCTTTCAAAGTATTTCGAACTCGTTCAAGTATCGAAAACTCTGAAGGGGGTCTTGTAGAAGCATGAAAATTTTTAGCAGACTTGACAACCATGCGCCCAAGCCAATGAAGATATATGCACCTAAGTAAACTCATATGCGCCCAAGTCACCGGTGAAGCCATATGCGCCCAAGTCACCAGTGAAGCCCTATGCGCCCAAGTCACCAGTGAAGCCCTATGCGCCCAAGACAGGCTCCTCCAGAAGGGGGTACACAGCCCTGTTTCAGGCTATACGCCCAAGCCAGAACAGCCCCTGACTCGGTCAAACCCACGATCAATTGTGTACCGAAGCATACGGCAACGTCAGTCTCCACGAGCAGTCGTACACCGAAGCATGCGGCCACGTCAACACCATGACCAACCCACGATCTCGCATTCTGTATGCGCCTACACCTTATGCGCCCAAAGTAGGACTATGCGCCCACATGAAAACCAATATATTTTTTTATGTGGGCGCATAACATCATTCCAGCACAAGAACGACTATAAAAAGGGGTCTTATACCTCTTCCAAACACAGAACGGAGAGCATTTTCAAGAGCCAAATTGCTGCACTTCTTGTCAGTGAGTCGAGAGTTAGCAATTTTCTTAGGTTTTCTCCCACTTTTGTAATCGGAGTGTCAATGGAGTAAAGGAGCAACAACCGCTCGATCTTCATCGTCCCATTCCCCAGAATTCTTTTTGTACTCAGGGATCCTCAGCGCAGGATCACTCAGACGTACTCGATTTGTAGTGTCTTACGCCAATAAAAAAAGATAGCATTTTTTTGTCCACAAAGACAGTCTCGGCCAACATGGTGTCGCACCAGTTCGGCACCTTGTCGCCAACTACAGCTCAAGATGGCGTCGTCCCCATCCCGAAGGCGATAATGGAAGTGATCAACCTTCCACCAAATCGTAATAATGTGAGTGGACTGATACCACTCACCACATCTTGGGGATAGATCATGTGGGTCTACCCGGATCTTATTCCAGAAGTGACTCAACCGGGGGTACATTCTACCTCCAAAGCCAAAGACAAGAAGGACAAGTTTTGTCGAATGATGACTTCCTCCCCTGAGGAAGCACTTCCTGTACAAACGCATTCACAGCAGAACGCTCAGCCAGCGGAGTCCTCTGTCGAGTGGTGCCTTCCGTCACTACTTCAGCTGCCCAAGGGGAAGGTCCTTCCCAACCTCCAGCGGCTGATAAACAAAAACAGAAGGAGGGCCGCTTCGACAGGCCCCTACGAAGAGACAATGCTCTGGGGTTAACCAAATCCTACAACTTCGACAAACTGGCACAACTTGCCAGTACTCCAGCTCGGCTATCCCTACTCAAGCTTCTCCGTCTATCTAAGGATACTCGGGAGGCTCTATGTGAAGCCTTAAAGGATGCGACGTCTTTCATCAGCCAGATCACGCAGCCTGAAGACGACCCAACAGCATGTCCGTATTATCATAGTGTGGGGGAAATCATCCACAACATCACATTCACCCAACGAGATATGTTGTTCAAGAATAACCGATACAACAGACCGCTGTATTATACATGGTATATTGGTGCCATAAAAGTGGATCGAATGCAGATCGACCCTGGGTCTTCTCTCAGCATCATTCCCCGAACTCTGGTCCAGACCTTAGGGATCCCGATGCATCGTCTGACAGCCTCCCATACTACAGACAGTAGCTTCAACGCTAGCAAGAGTGAACCACTGGGCAAGATTCGACTGAAGTGTCATATCGTTGATCTCCAGAACAAGGTGACTTGCTATGTTGTGGATGCGGACATCAACTAAAACATCATGTTACGGCGCCCATGGCTATACGAATATATGGTGGTGCCATCTATTCTCCACCAATGTATGAAATATATATCCACCAATGGCATAGTTAGAATGGAGCTTGTAGATGTCGATCCCGTCAGAGGGATTGATGCCTTCTTCACTGACTCCGATCTTTATAAATCAATCCACTTGGACGACGAAGCCAACGACACCGACGACGAAGCAGAAACTGAAGTTGAGGCTGACAATGAGGTAGAAATGATAATCAGCGCTCCTCTGAAAGTGTGACTCAAGGGAAACCACCTCAGATACTGTCCCCTATCGTTGTCAAGCTTCGCGGAAGGGCACCAACCTCTCTGGGCAGAACAACCACTGAAACCCCTCTGAAGATACAACTCAAGGGGAAATCTTCCTGAATGTCGGTACCTCTCGTGGCAAAACTCTGCGGGGAAGCACCGGTCCCCGAAGCAACAGATGAGGCACCTCTCAAGGTACGGCTTAAGGGCAGACCTCCTCAGTCGTCAGCCCCACCCACTGTCAAGCTACAAGAGAAAGCCTCAGTATCTCTTTCATTATAGACTCAAGAGCCTGCTCGGGACAAGCTTCCCGCAGACTTTTCTAATCTGTCCGAGGCTGCTCCAGTACTCACCGACGAGCAACTAGAAGAGTATATATTTTCTAATGTCGCCGCCCCACCCCTTGATGATGTAATTCTTCGGGACAAGATCCCGTATTTTATCAATAAAAGGGTGTCTTTCAATTATTCTAGTCTTCCATATTGGAATGCCATGTATACTCTAGATAATGTCCTAAAGTTATTGTAAACACAAATAACGACTGTCAATCATGTAAATAGAGTCTTCCTGTACCAAGGAGTCTGTCATACAGTCTCATCCTGGAACCATGACGAAAAACCTATCATCTTCGGCAAAATCGAGCGTCATCAAGACCTTCCACCGGCGGAGACAGAGCCTGACATCGATAGAATACAAATATATCGGTACAATGATCGAGCCAAGTATCTCATCCAAATGATGGGTTACAACCTGAAAAATGGCCAGGATCTGAACTATGGCAAAGGGTGACTTTTTATTTTGCGACTCCCTGTTCCGAAAGGGAGGCCACAGGACTATTACCACCGTACTCGATGGAGGGTAGGCTATATCACACCTCCGACAACCCCAGAGTAATCAGAAGCAGAAGAGGTCGTATACTCTCACTCATCTGAAGCTTCAACTTAGGACTCCGACACCAGCATCGACCCAATCTTTAGGAAGGTGTTGTCAGCCAACATGACATCTGCACGTCCTTCGGAAGACGAAGATGATGATAAAACATTAGAGTTCTTCAAAGAGGAACCCTGGGCTTAACGCCTAGGTGCATAATAGGAATCTCACTTCGAACTATGAGAACCCCCTACCAAAGACAAAGTCGAGCAGATCGACCTCAGGGATGGATCTTCGTCCAAACCTATCTTCATCAGCCAAAGCCTGGCAGGAGAGGACCGAGAATCTTTTGTCCAACTGGCCAAAGAATACATCGACGTCTTCGCCTGGAGCTATGAAGATATGCCCGATCTCAACCCACAAATTGTAATAGACAAGCTGAACATCTTACCCAATATTGAGCCTGTTAAGCAGCAATAACGATGCTTCCGTCCTAATATCATGGACGTCATTGACAAAAAAGTCGGTAACTCTTGGGCAATTGGTTTATTCGCGAAGAACAACATCCAGATTGGATGGCTAATATCGTTCTCGTCACTAAAAAGAACGAAAAGATGCGAGTCTGCATCGACTTTCGGGATCTCAACTCTGTTTGCCCGAAGGATGAGTTCCTTCCCCCGATCATCGACGTCATGATTGACAATATGTACGTCTTTGAACTTATGTCTTTCATGGATGGATATTTCGACTACATCCAAATCAAGATCTTCCCAAACGATGAGAAGCACACGTCATTCAGAACTCCAAAGGGGGTTTACTGCTACACAATAATGCCATTTGGCTTGAAGAATGCAGGTGCCACCTACCAACAAGCTATGAGCACCATCTTCTGCCAACACCTCCGTAAGACAGTCGAATGCTACGTTGATGATATCGCGGTTGAGAGCCGTCTACGAGGAGATCACCTACAAGATCTCCAGACGGTCTTCGATCTCATGCGGGCACATCAGCTCAAGATGAACCCTACTAAATTCTTCATTGTAGTTTCCAGCGGCAAATTCCTGGGCTTTATCATCACAGTAAAAGGCATCCATGTTGACCCCGAGAAGACCAAAGCCATCCTCGATATGGACCTTCCAAAAACCTTAGAGAAATTCGAGGCCTACAAGGACGTCTCGCATACATCCGAAGATTTATCGGAAACCTTTTCGAAAAATTCCAGCCCTTCACCAAAGTCATGAAGAAGGGAGTCTCCTACGTCTGGACGAAGGAATGTCAGAAGGCATTTGGCGACATCAAATCTTATCTGATGAGCCCCCAGTCCTAGTGGCACCCGTCGCAGGCAGGCCCTTTTTGCTCTATGTCCACGCCATGGATCATTCCCTCGGCGCTTTGTTGGCTCAAAACAATGATGCAGGCCACAAGCAAGCTATCTACTACCTGAGCAGGACGATCATTGGGGATGAACACCGGTACAACCCCATCGAAAAGGAGTGTATAGCTCTAGTATTTGCCATCTAGAAGACATGCTATTATGTCTCGTGGTAGACAATTCAGGTCATTTTTTGAGTCAATTTGCTCAGGGTCCTCATGACAAAACCAGGAGCGCTAAACTTTCGACTGGCCACATAGGAAATACTAGTGACGCCATATGACATGGTATTTGTCTAATAAAACCTGTCAAGGGCCAAGCACTGGCTGACTTCCTAGCTGTGCATCCAATTTCAGAATCGTCCAATCATAGACATTCCAGATGAAGTACAAGAATCAAACGTTACCGAAGAAAACCCCGTCTGGCGAATGTTTTTTGATGGTGCTTCAAGAACATGCCCCAAAGGCCAGATCATCGTAGGAGTGGGGGTAGTCTTGATCTCTTCTGATAATTTGGTCATCCAGCGTGCCTATTCCTTTTCGGAGTCATGCTCCAACAATGTTGCAGAGTACAATGCCCTCATCAAAGTACTCTAGTTAGCAAAATAGCTGTGGATGGATTACCTCGAGTCTTACGGTGACTCTAAGCTTGTCGTCAATTAGGTTCGAGGACAATTTGAAGTCCATCAAGAGGACCTGATCCCCAATCACAAAGCAGAGTTAGACATCATCACAACCTTCACTGAGTTCTTTATAGTACATGTACCTCGGCTAAAAAACTTAGAGACTGGCGCCCTAGCTGTCTTTACGACCTCGTGGCCTTACTAGCGGCACCTATCAGGACTCAACACTTTATTACAGTAGTGGAAAGGGATTTGGCTTGCCCCTGAAATAATCTGTGCATGTGGACAAATCATGCCCTGCCTGCAGATGCCAACGTCAATGTCAGAGACTGGAGGTTCCCGTTCCGAATTCACCATCTATGAAATCCTCTCTGATGACCCGAAGGAAGCAGTCTCCGTCAAAAGGCACTCCCTCCGGTTCTACTACGAAACAGCCACTAAAATGCTGTATCGACGCTCCTACAACGGGCTTCTCTGCTGATGTCTATCAAACAAGGAAGCAGTCGAAGCTCTTCGAGAAGCTCGTGACGGAACATACGGGGCTCACCAACCCGGTCCTAAGATATAGGACCGGCTCTGACGTATGGGCTACTACTGGCCCACAATGATGGCCAATACTGTTGAGTATGCAAAGAAGTGTCGTGCTTGCCAGTTTCACCCCAACTTCATCCATAGACCGTCGGAACCTCTACATTCTACGGTCGCCTCCTGGTCATTCGAAGCCTGGGGTATGGACATAGTGGGACCAATTACCCTACCATCATCCAGAGGACACCGCTTCATCCTAGCGATCACCGACTACTTCTCTAAGTGGACAGAAGCAGTACCATTGACGGAGGTAAAAAGCTCAAAAGTGATCAGCTTCATCAAACTTTATGTCATCTACCATTTTAGGGTACTCCGGAGGATCATCCACAATAATGGTCCACAATTTATCACCTATGTGTTCAGCAGATTCTGTTACAAGAATCACATTCAGAACGTGGCATCAATCGTCCATAATCTAGCAACAAACGAATTGGCTGAAGCTTTCAACAAAACCATCGTCAAGCTACTTAAAAAGGTTGTGTTACCTAACAAACACGGTGAGAAGTTGGGCGAATGCCTTTGGGCCTACCGTACAACGGTATGGACCCCGATGGGCAACACACCATTCTCCTTGGTCTATGGGAGCGAAGCCGTATTGCCTCTGGAAATCCAGATCCTCTCACTCCGAGTGGCGATCATGAACCAGCTGACGGAGGAGGACAATCAACGTCTCTATCTGCAAGAGTTGGAGGCGCTGGAAGAAAAATGTCTCTTGGCTCAACGGGGCATCGAACTCTATCAAGCTCGTATTTCACAGGCTTTCAAAAAAAAAGTCAAACAGAGGACCTTCCAAGTAGGTGATGTAACGCCCCTGTACCAAAATACTTAGGACTAAATACGTCATCATGCCAACTGCATACATACGAAGTATACTCCAATGTATGGAACCATCATATGTATACATAAGTTGTAAAATACAGTAAACCACAATACTAATCTCATCCACAAATAAAGATGACAGAATCTATAATAAACACATAAATTGTCATTTACAAATCGTTGGGCGGAGACAAATCCACTATCAACTAAAAAGAGAAGAATACATAACAGTGAATTTTTCAAGCGACGCGAAGGTGACCCAAGTGCAATCACCTCGGAGGAGTGAGTAAAACATGTCCTTGGCTAGAGCACCTGCGAAAAAAAGGCACAAACACACCTGGAGAATTCACCAGGTCCTTAGAGGGATGTAACAAGATACATACAGAACATGCCATAAAATTGAATATATTTAATATGTCAGAATCATAAGTAAAGTAAAATAGTCGCAATCGTAACAAGATCCAATACCTCATCATCGAAACAATGGACTACCCCTACTACAACCAAACAAGGATAAAGGGTAGAACATTATTCCGCGATACGACATTATCCCAAGCTACTATTGGAATGGGGGTGACATGACATTGACTAGGGTTACCTAACCATCTAAAGTGTTTATGCAGTTGAGAACAAACCTTTCGACGATGAGCCCTGGCTGTAAATAGGATCTGGTATAGTCCCTACTTGGGCACCAGTGACATAAGCGCATGACGTTCAAAAACGACAGTGGCCAACATGAGGGGGTAAGCATACCCGTATCTCCAACGGTGCTTCCAGGTTACAAGGGAATGTGTAATAGAAGCCCATACGACAAGAAAATGTTCTCCCTACCTGATGCACCTATCGAAGTCGCATCTGCGATCATGTACCTCTACTAAATGCTAAGTCTCCTAAGATGCCTCTATTAGCAGTTAGACCTAACGCATGCGCACGGATGATCAGCCAACACGTAAGTACCTCTACATGCTACTCATCTCACACATACCTCGTGGTACAACTATGTCAAGGTTTATGATATACACTATAAATGGTAGTCCCTTAACTCTAGGTCCATATACAATCAAAGGATAATAAGTAAAGAAAATCTAATATCAACGAGCAGGCAATAAATCAGGAACTGTAATAATGGTACAGCTACAAGAACTGGAAATAAGTAAACAGTGATATGCAATAACAAAATGCAGACTAAAAATAAATAGTAAATATGGCAAGGTATCTTGCCTGAGGTTGTGTGCAAAAGAGCGACGTTCAATAGCTCAAACCGTCATAATAGTGAAGCGATGAAAGCCAAATCCCGCATACGTCCTCGGATGCTGAAATAAACACCACGAACGTGTTTGCAATAAAAGATATGTCTAGGAAATGCCTGTCCAAAAGTCCAATTCTAGAATAGGGGCAAAATCGTAATTTTGGGTCAAAACGATATCCGCTGTTGGACCCGTTTTGCATCGAAATGTGTGCCAGAACCTACGATCTCTAAAGTTGTCAAACTACATGTCTACGAAGCGGATTTGAGGAGACAAACCCAACCGTATGTCCAAAGTTAGATTCTGGCGGGTTGTGCACAATTTTGCCCGTTAGAGCGGGTCGCGGGCCCGCCAAATAGGCTTTCCGATCGACCTTCTCAGAATTCGACCAAACTTTGCATACAGGACCAGAAAAATGATACGATCCTGCTGGGGCAAGTTTCTTCTCGATTTGACGAACATGCATAAAATAATTTGGAAATTTGCAAATAGATCGATACGGTAAATTTCGACGGATACGCATCAAATTCGTCGCGCACACGCAACCAATTTGAATTCCGTCAAAGTCCACACGTCCATGAAGTCAATATGCACCTTTCGATGCTTTCGGTTCACGACATCGACGTCTGGTTTGACGGGACGCACGTCATATCGGAGAGTTATTTTCAAAACCAAATTTTCGAAAAATAGATTTTTGTCTAACTTTGAAAAGGATTTAACTGCAATATAATCAGTCAAGATATAAACTAAGAGTTAGATCTCCATCTGGTATATGTTTTTATCAAAACTGTTCAAACAGATTTTTAAGACTGTCAAGGAATCGACAAAATTTTGCCTTCCAAGCAAGGGTTTTGGATTGGTCCTAACTCTGTTTCCAACCGATTTTCTTTCGACTTTTGCGTCGAATTTCCCAACTGGTTGTTGGACTATCTCCAACCTAGTTGCCAGGATCTCGAGAGGGTTGTGTAGACTATATATAGGAATTTAGGGATTCGAAAATGTGCAAACATCGACAAAGGAAACATACCACGAAATTGGGGGGCTCGAGGATGTAGGTCCTAAAAATCAAGTTGCACCCATCAGAGAAGTCATGAAAATCAAATTGTGCATCCTTCAAGTAAACTGCGCAGGAGACAAATTGCGCAACAATTCAATTACGCAGGCTGAACTGCGCACTCATCCATGTACGCAAGCTGACGTGGCCTCGTCATCATTACCTGACAGAGAATCAGATCTTCTGACAACTGACAACACGGAGAACGAGGAAACTGTTCATTTATCGTACAGCACAGCGCTCGAGGATAGCTGTACATGTAGCGCAATCAGCCAGACTCTCTGCAGCGCGTTCCATCCCAGCACAATCTGAAGCCAGCAAAATTCAGGTGGCGCACTCCATCAAGACAACTGACAAATGTACACGTGGCCTTCATGCCATCAATTATTCACCATGTGGCAACCGTCTGTACACGATCAAGCGCATTTCAATCAAACAATACCACGCGTCACATACAGATGGTCCACGATAGAGTAACTGCCTGCGCAGTTCATTGCTTGTACAATCCAAAGTCTGCGCAATCCATCCTGCGTAATTCAGAATAACTAAAAGTTAGTTATTTCCAGAACTCTATAAATAGAGTTTCAAGTCTTCATTATCATACACTCACACAGAGAGATCAGAACACACAAGTCATCACCCGAGATCAGGAGTTCTTGCCAAAGTGCTGCTGCGATCTTCAGAGGCTATCGTCTTCAAAGTTCACATCGTCCAAGGGATAAAGCGATCGTCATTCAGATCGGATTCCTATAGTTGTACTTTACCAGAATTCTTTTAATCTTCTTACAAAGTTTGTGAAATAAAGATCAACTTTTGTTTTTGTAAACAAAATGGCGACTCTGCTGGGGAAGACTTTCTCCTCTGACGAGGAAGTGACAACTCAATGTGACGTTACGTCTATCGAAAAGACGCAGAAGATGCTGGTTGTAAAGGTCAACCAGACAGCCTACGAGGCGATGATCAACTCCAGGGCCACCCCTCGTACTGTAACAACTTCTGCCATAAGCAAAGTTTACCCAGTGTGGGTCCCTAAGACTATTGCGTAGTCCACTGCCTCTGCCACTCAGCCTGCTGCGCAGTTCACTCTCTCTGTTGCTGCCTCTGCTGCGCAGTCTGCTGCTACTGCCCATGCACAGTATGTTGCTCCCCTTGACAGTGCACAACCTTCTTCCTATGCTGCTCTGTCAAAGTGCAAGACTCATATTCCTCTGGCGCAGTTGGCTGCAACTCTGCCTGCGCAATTCACCACTCCAGCAACCAGAGTGCAACCCAAATACTCTGGCATCAAGATTCCTGCTGCGCAAGTTGTTGAGACTGTGGCCAGATGACCTTCTGCCAGAGTTACTCATGCGCAACCTGCAAGTGCGCCAACGGCTACTCCAACCCATGCACAAACTGTGCCAGCGCAGTCTAAGAGAGACAGCCCTTTGGCTAATCTCTCCTCTTCTCACAGCAAGGGGAAAAACTCTGCTCCTCTTCCCAAACATTATGTTGCTCCAGCGCAATCCACTGGGGGTAGTCTTTTGACTATTCCTCCTCCTCTCCAGAACAAAGGAAAAGGCCCGTTGGTCTTTTCTCAAACTTTCTCGTCCCACGACTTGGAAGATAAGAGAGGGAAACGCTCTTTAGCTAACCCTTCTTCACAAAACAAAAAAAGGCCCTTTGGTCTTTTCTCAGTCTTTCTCGATTTTTACTGTAGAAGATCAATCTGAACGTGCTCCGGCACCAATCAGTACAAGAACTCTCTCCAACAAGGGTTCTTCTTCCCTCCTTGCCAAAGGGAGGTGTACTGATCAAAGAGGTATTCTGCCTACTCCGGTAGCAGAATTCCAAGATCTTCCAACTCTCAAGATATCCCCTTCTAAACAGGAAAAATTGTTGGTATCTCAAACAGTAACCCCTGGGGGTGAGTTTGCTGATCTAAGAACTTATCTCAATTGAACAACTCCGGTGAAACGCAAACAGCCAATGCCGAAGACCAACCAGCATCAGAAGCAAACTTCTAGGACCAAAAATCCTGACACCTA
The DNA here is from genome assembly GCA_029216955.1 of Iris pallida. Lineage (NCBI taxonomy): Eukaryota > Viridiplantae > Streptophyta > Magnoliopsida > Asparagales > Iridaceae > Iris > Iris pallida. The sequence goes on along the minus strand of JANAVB010020800.1, from coordinate 1,044,110 downwards.
TGCTAATGAAATGAGTACTTCCCTGTACACTCAAGGGACAAAACATTTGAAGAACCTGAACTATGTTCCGAATGTTGTCAAAGAACACATCTCTCGAACTTTTTCTCGTCCTATCATTGTTTCCGATCTCCGAGAACACCTTAAGCAAAAATGGGACAACATCTCAACGCCTCCAGTGCAACAACTTGGACACCATTGTAATCACAAAGTTGTCATCAATTGTTGTTGTCAGACAACAAGACGATCTGTCTTCGATCGTCTGAACTTTACAAACTCTGAACCTATGTCAGAAGATGAAGACGAAGTTTTGTACGCTTCCGTCAACATGACTTCCAGAGACACTGGGGGTAGGAAGTGCTCCCAGCACGGCAAGCCTCGCAAGCCAAGCCAGCAGTATTTGGATCTACTCCAAGAATCTTCTGATGGAATATTCCAACATACCAGATCCCGGAGCCGAGACACAATCGGTCAAAGGAATCTTCAAGATCCTTCCGGTCATCTTCCTCTTTCTCACTCAGGGGATAATTCTTTCTCCGACTACGATGCATACAGCAAAAGTTCAGAACAGACAGTGTCTTCCACTGTACCTAGAGAAGTGACAGCTTATGTTGTCACTGAAGACCCAGATGCTTCCAGTTCAGCTAGTCAAGAACAAAGAATAGCTGCACTAGAAGACAAACTGAAGACCATGGCCAAAATGGTTGCAAGTATGCATTCTATTATTGTGGCCCAACATACAGTACCACCGACCATTCCTGCTGTAAATTCCGAAATCATAGCATCGTCGGTGCCTGTCAATATAGGGCTGGGGGTAGCATCTCCTCAAGTACCTCCCGTACAGTTTCAACCTACACCCAGCCAGTCAGGTGCTGGGGGTAGTGCTTACCACGCTGTTCCTCTTCCTAACACTGTGACTCAGCCTGCTCCTTCTACATCAGTGGAAGATGCCAATGAAACTGTCAAGCTCCTGCACACTCAGTTCGAGGCTTTCAAAAAGAAAGACAACTTGCAGAGGTTGGGGATCAAGCAACCCTATCCAGTTGAATGGAAGGAAGTCCCATTTCCTCCGAAGTACAAAATCCCGATAATCTCGCTGTTTGATGGCAGCACTTCTTCTAGTCAGTTCATTAACCACTTTGAGGTAATGACTGTCCAACTTCAGCCAAATGACGCTCTTCTTACCAGAGTATTCGTCGGCTGTTTAGCCGGCGTAGCATACGATTGGTACAGAAACTTGCCCGATGGTTGTATCACCTCCTTCTCCGGTCTGAAACAAATCTTCTTGGAACGATTCTATGAGGGGATCAACGACATGACCATGTCAGCCCTCAATAAAATTAAACAAAGACACAATAAAACTACTGAGAGTTTCATTGAAAGGTTCCGCCGAGAAGCCTTAAAAATGCCTCCTGGAACTCCGGCCGCTGTGACTATAGACTCCTGCAAGGCAAATCTTTTTCCTATCATCAGCATGTGGACGGGGTCAACTCAGTTCCAAGATTGGCCATCTTACATTGTCAACGCTAAAGCAGTTGAAGTTAGCGCCGATAAATTCAAGCAGCTAGGGATACAAATGTCTAACCCCGACCGGGATGAACACCAGACATCGGGTGGTGGTAATCGCCAGAACAACTGCAAGGGAAAAGAAACTTTGAATATCAACTTGAAGAACAAAGAATCTCTTGCGGTCAACGTAGCTCCACCTACGTCCACTTCTACTCCTTCAGCACCTCCACCAAGGGAACCTCGTCCGAAAGTAGAATACTCTTTTGACGAGAATGATACCGTGAGCATCTTCGATTGCTTGATCAAAAGCAATAAGCTCCAGCTCCCAGATCCGAAGAAACCGGATGAGGTCGGTAAGACTGATCATTCTAAGTACTGTGTCTATCACAGGTTCATTGGACATCCCACTCGAGCATGTTATGTGCTCAAAGGTAAGATCCAAGAGCTAGTCAATGCTGGTGTTGTCACTCTGCAGCAAAACGAGAAGACTGTTACCGTAAACATGGTCTCAGTTCAATTCGACGACTTTCTGCCGCAGATGGTACAGTACGGTGTCATCCCTATCCCCAAAGCTACTCTTGAGATCGAGAATCTCCCTCCTCCACGAAGTGAAGGTCTCGTCCCTTTGTCTCTTGACAATGGCGAGATTATGTGGATCCATCCGGATTTGGCCTCGGAGTTCGAACTTCCCTCTTCCTCCAAGAAGAAAGACCGCTCCAAGGGTAAGACAAAGACTTGCAAGGTGGTGTCTTTTGACCCCATAGTTGACGAAGAAATCCTGCTGGGCACCAGATCAGGGAAAGCCTATCTAAAGGATTACCCCGAAGCTCAAGAGAATCCTGCTTCTTCTTCTGAGCCCGCTCCAGTGCAGCCTGCTTCCACTGAGGATATTCCTTCTGCTTCCTCACCAGTTGTAGAACCCATTCCCCCCAAGCCGACGGTAGCCGACAAAGGCAAACAACAAGTCCGCTTCGATAAACCTTTGAAGAAGTCATCTCCTTCCGGACTTGAAAAGCCTTATAACTTTGATATCTTGGCTTAGTTAGCCAATACACCAGCCCGGCTGTCAATCTTCGAGCTCTTGCGCCTCTCCAAAGAGACTCTAGAAACTCTGAGTGAGGCTCTCATGCAGACAGAAACCTGTCTAGCCCTTCTAAAGAAGCCGAAAGCAGAACCAGTCTCTTGCCTCCATTGTCATAGTGTGTTGGAGTTAATTCCAAACATAACTTTCACACAGGATGACATGCTGATGGAAGATAATAGGCACGATTGTCCTCTCTACTATACAGGATATGTTGACTCGATAAAAGTCGATCGTATTCTGATAGATCCAGGGTCTGCTCTCAGTATCATGTCGAAGACAAAGTTATATGCATTGAAGATCCCAGTGCATAGTCTTTCCAGTACAATCACCACCATCCTCGGGTTCAACCAGGGAAGAAGTGAGCCTCTGGACAAGATTCGTCTAAAACTCCAAATAGGCAATCTTCGCATAAAGGTGACCTTCTACATTATTGACAACCATGGTTGTTCTTATAATGCTCTGTTGGGAAGACCATTTCTGTATGAACATAACATTGTTCCTTCGACTCTCCATCAATGTTTCAAATATGTCGATGACAATGGAGAGGTACAAAAGGAGGTTGTTGATCTCTATCCTTTCAAAGACGTCGAAGCATACTGCAACGATGCTCGTATGTACAAGGATGAATTCATGAAGGTAGTGCTATCTTTGGACACTGAAGAAGAACAAGAAGCAGTGCCTAATGACACCCTCATCATACCTGTCAAAGGACGTGTTTCTCGTCCTCAGTCCTCCAAACCACTGGCTATTCACTTGCCAGTCCAGAAGCAACCAACTGATGATGGCCAGGATCAAAGGGAGCTTACCTCTTCTGAGCCACTTGTTATTGACTTACATCGTAACAAGGAAAAAAGGTAGCTCACCTCTTCTGAGCCACTTGTTATTGATTTATCTCATAATAAGGATAAAAGGGAGCTCACCTCCTCTGAGCCGCTTGTTATTGACCTTCGTCGTAACAAGGCCAATCCTCCTCCACGTTCTTCTTCTCCCCCTCTTGTAATCAATCTGACCAAGCCTGCTAAGCCTAAAGGTCCTGCTGTAAATACAAATGTACAAATCAATGAAAACGCATCTACTTTCCAGTATACTGATGTCATTTATCATGCTAAGTGCTATTTGGATATGTTAGATAGCTTTCAGTCATTTATAATGGGAGTTGTGCAATCTCTTCAAACAGAAGTCTTACTCGAACACCCAAATGATTCATATCATATTGTTCCTGCTCGAAAGAAAGGCGAGAGTCCAATACTTTTTAGTAAAGGACCGGAACAACAATTCAGCTATACGGATGATAGCAAGAGTAACGATACGGGGCATCTTCAACTTCGTCGTTACAGTCAACAATCAAAAGACATCATCCGAAAGATGGGTTATGACTTTAAGAGCGGCCTCAACTTCGATAAAGGTAGAAGAACTCCTATCCGTACGGCTGTGTCGAAAGGAAAGTCAGAGATGTACTATAGCAGGACCAAAAGAGGTCTCGAATATTCTTCTCCTCCGGTATTATCCCCAACAGCCTCTGAATCCGATAGCGAGGAGCGCTCTAACTCTTCTGATTCCAGATCATGGAATTCTGACACCAACATCGGTCAAGTTCATCGATTGAATGTATCTTCTAACATGGTCTCCGTCGAACTTTCAGAAGGCTATGACGAAGATGTTGAAAAAAATCTCGAAACAGATCCTTGGGCTCAACGAATGGATACCCAATAGGAACTCCGATTCGAACAAAGGGAACCTCCTACTGAAGATCAATTGGTTCAAATTGATGTAGGAGAGAGCGGGTCACCTCGTCCAATATTCATCAGCAAGAACCTTCCAGAGGCAGATAAGCAAGAATTAATTCTTCTTATTCAAGAATACATTGACGTCTTTGCCTGAAGCTATAAAAACATGCCAGGTCTAGATCCCAAAGTTGCTACTCACAAATTGAACATCTTGCCGAATGCAAAACCGGTCAAACAGCAACAACGGCACTTCAAGCCAGAAATGATGGACGCAATCGACGATGAAGTCAAGAAGCTCATCGCTTGTGGCTTTATTCGAGAAGAGCAGCATCCTGATTGGGTAGCCAATGTAGTCCCAGTCCTGAAGAAAATCGAAAAAGTCGTTTAAAGGAAGATCACATCCAAGACTTGAGAACTATCTTCAACCTAATGCGCCAACATCAACTCAAAATGAATCCCACCAAGTCATTTTTGGGTGTCTCTAGTGGCAAATTTCTCGGCTTCGTCATTACCTCTAAGGGTATACACATGGATCCCGAGAAGATCAAAGCCATTCAAGAGATGCGTCCTCCACGCAACCTAAAAGAGCTACGAGGATTCCAAGGTTGACTTGCGTACATCAGGAGGTTCATTTCGAATCTGTCTGGACGTTGCAGACCATTTACTCAACTAATGAAGAAGGGTGTTTCTTTCGTTTGGACTGAAGAATGTCAACGAGCATTTGACGACATAAAGCGATATCTCATGAATCTACCAGTCTTGGTGCCACCAATCTCTGGCATACCATTCTTAATGTATGTCCGTACTAAGGACCATTCATTGGGTACTTTACTTGCCCAAAAGAACAAAGAAGGCCATGAACAAGCCATCTATTATCTCAGTCGTACTATGATTGGTGCCGAACACCGTTATAGTCCGGTCGAAAAAGAGTGCCTAGCTCTTATGTTTGCTGTTCAAAAGACTCGGCATTACATCATTGGCCAAACTATTCATGTCATATCCCGAGTTAAACCTCTTCGGATATTGATGAAAAAACCTAGCACACTCAATTCTCGGCTAGCTGCATGGGCCATTCTGCTAGCCCAATATGACATGGTATATGTTCTTCAAAAATTTATCAAAGGTCAAGTACTGACAGATTTCTTAGCAGTTCATCCTATTCCAGAGACATCCAAACTCTATGATGAAATTCCAGACGAGACATTGGAATCTAATACAATCTCCGAAGAATTTCCTACTTGGCGTCTATTCTTTGACGGTGCATCCAGGATTGGACCCAATGGTGCCATTGTCGCAGGAGTTGGAGTTGTTCTTGTTTCTCCAGACGGGTCAGCTATTCAAAGAGCATACTCCTTAGATGAGCCTTGCTCCAATAACATGGTAGAATACAATGCTCTACTCATTGGCCTTCAGCTAGCTAAACAACTGGACGTCGAGTATCTTGAAGTCTATGGTGACTCCAAGCTGGTTGTTAACCAGGTTAGAGGAACTTATGAAGTTCGCCATCAAGATCTAGTGCCTTACTTTGAAGCGGCGATCAACATGGCTACATCATTCAAAGCCTTCTTCATCGAATATGTCCGTCGAACTTGTAATACCGAAGCAGATGCTTTGGCCAATATTACAGCTGTTTTAGCCATCCCTATCAAAAGACAGCAGGTGGTGGTTATCTCTAATCGGGAATTGTTCTGCGTCGAAAACAATCGTAATATTGAGTTCAGTAATCTTACTGAAACAAATATTATCAATAAAGATTGGATAATTTCTTTCATCGACTTCGTGGTCCATGACATACTTCCTGAAGATCCCAAGAAGGCTACGAGTATTCGTCGGTGGTCTTTGCGATTCTACTATAATCAGACCACCAAAACTCTCTACAGGCGGACTTATGACGGCCTACTCTTGCGTTGTCTTACTGGTGATGAAGCGAAGCAAGTATTGCGTGAAGCTCACGACGGTGTCTACGGAGTACATCAACCCGGTCCTAAACTACAGGATCGCATTCGACGCATGGGTTACTACTGGCCCTCAATGGTATCTGATGCCATCGAATATGCAAGGAAATGTCGAACTTGTCAAATCCACGCAGATTTCATTCATCAACCGTCAGAATTTCTTCATCCAACTGCTGCTTCCTGGCCTTTTGAAGCTTGGGGCATGGACATTATAGGTCCCATCAACCCTCCTTCTTCTAGAGGACATCGGTTCATACTGGCAATAACCGACTACTTTTCCAAATGGGCCGTAGCTATACCATTGGCGGAAGTCAAGACCAGCAACATCATCAATTTCGTCAAACCTCATGTCATTTATAGATTTGGTGTACCTCGACGAATCATCCACGACAACGGACCTCAATTCATCAGCCAAAAGTTCACAAGGTTCTGTGACGATCATCGGATTGACAATGTCGCTTCGACAGCCTACAATCCTGCTGCTAATGGCTTAGCTGAAGCTTTCAATAAGACTATCATCAAGCTTCTCAAAAAGTTTGTGTCTACTAACAAATGAAACTGGAGTGAAAAGCTTGGAGAACGTCTTTGGGCCTACCGCACTACGGTCCGCAACCCTACAGGCTGTACACCCTTTTCTTTGGTGTACGGTTGTGAAGCAGTTCTACCCCTGGAACTTCAAATTCCGTCTTTGAGGATTGCTATCACCAAGGAGCTCACTACAGAGAACAACGATCTTCTCCGACTTCAAGAATTGGAGGCGCTCGATGAGAAGCGGTTGATGGCTCAACAGCATATTGAGTTATACCAAGCCCGTATCTCAAAGACTTTCAACCGCAAAGTTAAGGTCAGAGCCTTTCAGAAAGGAGAGCTCGTTCTAACAGTCAGATATCCTATGACTATGACTCACTCGAGCAAGGGCAAGTTTGATGCAAAGTGGGAAGGACCATATATCGTGAGCAAAGTCATCTCAAATGGAGCCTATCAACTCACAGAACTAGACGGTCGAGTTGCAATGATGCCTATCAATGGCAAGTTCCTCAAAAAGTATTATGTATAAATGTAAAAGATATTGCTTGTAATCATCAGACAAGTTCATAAATAAAATTCAGTTTTATTTCATCTAGAATGATAGTACATAATATCAAGGAAGGTCACTAATATCCTTTTCAAAATTGGGACGCGGGCCACTACCGTCCTTATCGAAGACATGGTCAGCAAAAGAGCCGAGAACACTCTTGCCCGAACCTACCAGGAACTTGCAAGCAGCCATCTTCATGGCTTCTTCTTCTTCAGTCTTCCCTGGTTCAAGAAGGAAGTCCAAGAAGTCCTTTGGTGGCTTGGGTGCAGACGAACCTTCGCCCGTTGCTATCATCTTTGGCTTGGTCGGCTCGACTGGACGTTCCTCGGTACCCGCTTCCACCTTCGAGGTAATTTCAGTCTTCTTGGATGCATCTCCAGACGACATCTTTATGTTGAAAAGTGAAAGTGACCATCCCATCTGATTTTTTGTTCTATTTATAGACAGAGATTCGTAAGACAACGAAGCGACACATTCATCTGACGGTTCATCCGTTCATCATATCCATCTGACGGTTTGTCTGTTCATTAAATTCATTTGACTGTTCATCCGTTCATCACATCCATCCGACGGTTCACCCGTTCATCACATTCATCTGACGGTTCACCCGTTCATTACATCCATCCGACGATTCACCCGTTCATCACATTCATCTGACGGTTCACCCGTTCATTAAATCCATCCAATGGTTCACCCGTTTATTCCACTCATCTGACGGTCCACCCGTTCATTTAATTCATCTGACGGTCCATAAGTTCATTTAATTCATCTGACGGTCCATCCGTTCATCCTGACGATTCATTTCGTTCACACATTCTGACGATTCATTTTGTTTATTTCATTTCATTCACATATTTTGACGAATCATCTATTTCGTTCATATCAGTAACTTGTCATCTTTGATTAAGTTGTCTATTAAAATAATGATATTCAATAAATTATATCCTGCCATGTCCACATTACCTCTGAGCAGATATAATTGAATATAATTATTTTCCAAAATTAAGAAATTTCATGTCCTGCACCTCTGAATATATTTTCTATCGCTATTATTTATATCTGAATAAGATATGCAATAAATAATAGATCCACCAAAAAAAATGTCTTTTTATTAATTGATCAAAATTGAAAGACATTACAAACTTACATATCACAAAAAGACTGAAGATACAAAAGTCTTTCTCATTCTGCCGGCGGAGTCATTAAGCTGGTCATCTGCTGCTTTAAAGATTGCAACCGCTCCTCACGAGATTCCATCACCCGCTTCCTAGCTTCCTCCATCCTAGACTTATCGTCGAAAGATGGCATGGTTACTATTCTGCGAGAGATTTCTTCTTGATGAGTTGCGACATACTCATCTCTCTCCTGAGTCAGAGCATTCAGTTGTTGAACTGCAGCCTGGTGTTGTACGGCCTCATCCTCTAGAGCAAGCTGAACAAGTCTCAGCTCTTCTTTAAGACGGGCAGATTCTGATTGCAGCTCAGCAACTTTTCTCTCCTTCTCGTCAGCAACAGATGCTACTGTTTCCACTTTGGAATTATACTCAGCAGATTTTATAGAGAAAGTGTCCAAAAGAACTTGCAGGTCAACCTTTGCAACTGCAGCTTCTTGTGACATCTTCTCAAATTTAGCTTGTACCAAGAGCTCCATCTCTCCCCTATTCAGCTCTTTGTAAATTTTAACCGATGCCTCCAGCTCATCTAGTACATGTTCAAGAAAAATAGCCTGAGCTTCGTCACCTTGATGACGGATGGCATCGATCAAATAGGAGGTTGGAACTGTGACGATGGAGAAACCAGCATCTTCTTTTTCTATCACCCTATCTACTAAGGGTTTCAAAGAATTAAAGAAAAGGTTGCTGAAGGAGCTGATGATAAACCGGTTGGTAGCCAGAGCACCCGGAGTAGCAGCTACTCCCATAGACGTTGAAGCAGCAGCAGGTGTCTGTGAAGATAGACGTTCAGCTTCTTTCCTTTGAGTAGACGGCTCTTTAGACAGAGGAGCCATCGTAGAGCTAGCTGCTCCTCCTAGATGGTCTTCTGCAAAATTAAATGAACCTTATCATTGATTGTTGTTGTCATTTGAAAAAGATCAAAAGTAAAAGGTAATCTTACCATGACTTGCCCCAGCAACAAGTCTTTCATTTGTTGGCACAGATTCCAATCTAGCAGAGGTAGCCTCAGACATTACTGCCTTGCTACTTCCGGCCTCAGAACCACCCGAAAAATGTCGGCTACCGCTAGCGATAGCCGTTATTGGCACTATGTCTGTGCCTACGGGAGGAACCGGGGAAGATTCAAGTTCTGCATGGATAAAAATATAGATGTCAGCTATTTGAATCTATAAAAAGAAGGTAGATAAAATCATTTAATACCTTTTGGATCAGCAGGAGTAGTTTCAACATGTGCTACTTCTACATCCGTATTCTTTTCCGGAGACACGTACACCTCCATATCCACTTCAGGATTCAGTGTGTCATCTACGGCTTCGGGAGACATATGGACATCAGTGCCCTCTTCGGGATTTAATGTATCATCAACACCTTCTGTTGATGTATCTTCATTGCTTATACTATCTTCTGGAGCTTCCTCGCTGGCAGTTGCGGCAGTGGCTTGATCGACATCATCCTGCAGACCGAAGTCGCAATCATTTAGAGCTTCAATCATTAGACGATCTTCTTCTTCACAGAGTGCTCCTGGTGTAGCAGGAAGCTGGGTAGTTTTCACCGCAAGAGAAGGTGATCGCAAAACTTCATCATCCCTCTGCCCAGTTTCATCCCTTTGCACAGCTGTATCCATCTGCTCAGCTTCATCCCTCTGCTCAACCTCATCCCTCTGCTCTGGAGAAGGAGTCTCCTGCCTAGGCTCGGGGGCAGGTGTAGGGGATGACATGGTTATTCCAGCTACAGCACTGGCCACCACCGAGGACAAGATTTGTCTCGGAGGGGTAATCACCCTCTTTCTTCTTCTGGAGGTCAGTTTCTTTCTGTAAAGAGGTCTCTCTGGACTCTCCACATTTACTACATCGACCTGCCTTGGAAGAAAGGTTGGTGTGGTCGCTTCTTCTCTTTGGGTCGACTCGGCCAGTTGCCGAGACTGTGACCTAGTGGTGACCTTCTCTGATGGGTCTAAGATAAGTTTCTTCTTTGCAACCAGAGAAGAAGGTTCATTAATCCTTCTTTTTCTCTCTTTGGTTGGAGATTTGACCACTTTCAAGGAAACTCGCAGTGGTTCATTGACCTCCTCAAGGAAGTTAGCTTCCTTTGAGGCTTCCAACGGATCATCCACTGGCTCATGCTGTTCGTTATTACCTGGAGCTAGCATAACAGTTGTTCCCTTCTTCAAATGCGTCGCCGTCGTGAAGCTATCTACAAGGTTGAAGTTATCGGCAAATGTATTCGCTGTTGTGTAAAAAAACGAATATGTGTATAACATTCGGGGGCCGTGATCACTCTTGGTCGGCATCGAGAACACTGTCCTTGTGTCTCGAGTGTTGTAATAAGCCCATGCTCTGGCGCCATCAATCAGATACCCCTTTTCTTGCAGGCAAGTTATAGCATTGCCTACGTGGAATTGGTCGTAGCCGAATTGACGAGTAAAGCGGCTTGGCAGATATGGTTCCAAGAAATATTCATCTTCAAATCTATACACCAAATGCGACGGCCTAATCGTCCTCAGCCAATCAAATGCTGCCCGACCCAACGGCTGCCTCCCAAGATCAACTAGATTTGTCGACATATGTTCGTAGCCGGTTGGAGGGGCAACACAGTAGAAATTTCACCCCTTCCCAAGGTTCAAGGCACGTCTGCAATCTTTCAGACTAGTGTATATCCATTTGCTCCGGGAGAATCTTCGCAAATAGCTACCGCCGACTGCTCCCATATCAGGGTTCATCAATGACGGATGGTACAGAAGTAACCATCCGAACAAATAAGTGTAGGGCAATTCCAGCCGAGAGAAGTTCCCCTTTTCACCTTTCCATTTGAGCATAGATTCAACATAAAGACGAAGACCTGCGTTCACTCTACAGGTCATCACCGACAGCAGATCCATCCGGTAGCCAAAGACTAACCGGACAGCAGCAAAAGCACGCCGTGGTGGAAGCGATCTATGGCGCTCGCTCCGGGTACGATAAAGCGTCGGAGCCAATATGTCAGGAAACCCGCCAGCTGGGCTTCCTTTGACATGGGCCTGTAGCCCATTCTCATAAAACTCTCAATAAAATCTCCGGTCTTGAATGGAGGGTATTGAAGTTCGTCATCAACTTTGATGTCCATTTTCTTGTTTTTTCCATCAATTTTATCACTTCACTGTGGCTGAGTGGTTTGAAGAAAGTCGGGTTGCACGTATCATGATCCTTGGTCTTCTTCTCGATGATGTGATTAAGGAAAAGATAGGGCAACCACTTTGATGAGTAACAAGTGCCGGAAGAACCGCTCTTATAATACATGGAGCAAATTTTGTAGTGGCACAGTAGTTCTTCGAAAACGGCCACCATCTCTGCATTCTCTCGACGAAGTCAGTCTAACTCGTCGTTTGTTGGAACAAATTCTTCGTAAGGGAAGTCTCCCATTGGTAAGCTCGAGATATATTTCATCTCATGGAGAGCTAGTCCAATCTCCCCGCAGGGTGTCATGAATGTCCCTGTCCTAAAATTATACCTCTCTGCCAAGGCGAGAAACAGATGAGGGTTGGAGAGGAATCCATATGCGGTAGAGTATACCGCCTGATATAGCTCAATCTCTTTGAGCTTTTCTTCGAACTGAACCAATATCCAATTGGTTATGCAGTTCCATCTTTTATTGTCTGGGTTCACCAGACCTGTCAACCGGATGTCCTGATCCGGGTATCTGCCCTCAACTTTGCATATTCATTAGCAAAGATCGACGTCCTCACCGGCAGCAGCAAGGAGGAGTTCTCTGGAGGGATGCAGCCAGGCTTCAATCCTCTGAGCAAGGAGCTATGACGCTCAGAGGAGCTATAGAACATATCTCTGTTATTTGGTCCTTTCTTTACACAAATATTTCCTGTTCTTGCTTGCTGGAGAGGGGTAATATCCCAGTCCATCCTCCTGGGATGGCTTGCATGGGCATAGCGGGCTAGAGGGAGGCATCTGGCAATGTCCGATAACAGTATTATTTTCTCCTTTCTCTGGAAGAGTCTCTGCTCAACACGAGGTCTCGGCTGAGAACTCTTGTCAATAGCTTCGCCAAATAAGAACAGGGGTTTCTTATGAGTAATAGCATCGGCAGTCTGCAGAGGCTGCCTATTCATCAGACTCAATAAAGTTTCATTGTCCTGTGCTACCAAGATGGCTTGACGGGAGGATGGCAGAGCATATTGGGGAAATATTACATGGAAAAAATCTTCCTTAAACTCTGGTTCAGCAAGGGTCCCTGCAAAGATTTCATACTCTGGGTCCTCTCTGATGTTAACTGCATCAAACAGAAAGACAGAATTTAGTACATACAAAATCAAAGATTCTGTCCAAAAAATCAGCAAATTGGGCAAGCATTAGATTGCGCTGTCTGTAAAACATCAGATTGTGCAACAACAGCTTCTATGCGCAAACTGTCCAGTTGCGCCAACTCATCCACTTGCGCAAGCCATCAGATTGTACTGGATAACTTGTGCAAAGCATCAATTTGTGCTGGACAGCCTTGCGCAAATCAGTAGATTGCGCTGACTTTTGCCAGTGCTTTCCAACCGATTGCGCAAGAAAATAGTCTTCATAAAAATGAAAACTATTGGGTTTGTGCATCCGAAACTCTAAATAGGGCGGCGTAGTATAACCAAATCTCTAAAAATAGATAGGTTTGAGGGTTCAATCATGTCGAAGAACCCTAAAAAGGGTTTTCGATCGAGTGACTACCTTGCAGTGCTGGGTGACCGACTTCGTGTCGTAAAATGCACGGCACAGAACGAGTCAAAGACTCGGTGGGGGCTTTGACCTTGTCGGCGGCGGAACGCTTCAGAGCCATTTGAAGTCGACGGAGAAGAAGGAAGAGAGTCGGAGTGGGCTCGGGAACTTTTCTCTCTTAAGCAAAGTGAAAACAAGTAAATAATGACAGAAGGAAGAAGGAGAACTATTTATAGTTTTTTGAGAGTAACGGTCGCCTCGGATTGCGCCGGAGAAATGGAAGCTGACTCCTTCAATTGCGCAGACAAAGTCATTACTTGCGCAACTTGATTTTTAAATCAAAATTCAAAGTATTTCGAAGCTTTGACTATTTTCAAACTTCGAAAACTTTGAAGGGGGTCTTGTAGGTCCTAAAAATCAAGTTGCACCCATCAAAGAAGTCATAAAAATCAAATTATGCATCCTTCAAGTAAACTACGTAGGAGACAGATTGTGCAACAATTTAATTGTGCAGGCTGAACTGTGCACTCATCCAAGTGCGCAAGCTGACGTGGCCTCGTCATCATTACCTGACAGAGAATCAGATCTTCTGACAACTGACAGCACGGAGAACAGTAAACTGTTCGTTTATCGTGCAGCACAGTGCTCGAGGACAGCTGTATATGCAGCACAATCGGCCAGACTCTCTGCAGCATGTTCCATCCCAGCGCAATCTGAAGCTAGCATAATTCAGGTGGCGCACTCCATCAAGACAACTGACAAATATACACGTGGCCTTCATGCCATCAATTACTCACCATGTGGCAACCGTCTGTACATGATCAAGCGCATTTCAATCAAACAATGCCACGCGTCACATACAGATGGTCCACGATCGAGTAACTGCCTGCGCAGTTCATTGCTTGCGCAATCCAAAGTCTGCGCAATCCATCCTGCGCAATTCAGAATAACTAAAAGTTAGTTATTTCCAGAACTCTATAAATAGAGTTTCAAGTCTTCATTATCATACACACACACATAGAGAGATCAGAACACACAAGTCATCACCCGAGATCAGGAGTTCTTGCCAAAGTGCTACTGCGATCTTCAGAGGCTATCGTCTTCAAAGTTCACATCGTCCAAGGGATAAAGCGATCGTCATTCAAATCGGATTCCTATAGTTGTACTTTTCCAAAATTCTTGTAATCTTCTCATAAAGTTTGTGAAATAAAGATCAACTTTTGTTTTTACAAATAGAGGACTGCTGTCGTCGTTACCACGCGGCTACTGTGTGCGTGTACGGTTTTGTCGGCACTGTGGTCGGCCTACGACGGCCTGTACGGCGGCGCACGGTGGTCCACGGGTGCACGCCGGCATCGGGGCTGGTGGGGCACGATGGAGGTGACATTTAGAGTTAGGGTTTGAGAAGGATTCACCCTGTCCCATATGCATATATATAACATGTTCTTAACAGAGGGGCTTTAATCTCGGTCGGGTTTGCGATAGCAGTGTTCCCACAAGGGAATAGTGCATGGCCCATTTCTTTTTTTCTTTTTTTAATATATATATATACATATATATATATATATATATTAAAAAAAGAAAAAAAAAGAAATGGGCCACGCACTGTTCCCTTGTGGGAACACTGCTATATATATATATATATATATATATATATTTGGAATAAGAATTTTATTGAAAACAGGAAACAAACACACAGTACAGAAAAGTAGGACCCCGCAAAGGACCCACATTCAAAACTTGAAATTTTAAAAAAAAGAAAGATGCCCGCGTCCCGAGGGGGGAACACGAAGCGGACGGACGCGGGGACGGAGGGGGACTGCTCCGGGCGCGGAGCACGAAGAAGGGGTTCTGCTCGAGGGAACGCGGGAATCCCGACCGAGCTTGCAGCCCGAGGGGAGGGGGCCTCGGGACCCTCGCCACGATCCAGAGGGGGAGGGAAGGCGCCACCATGGGGCGGCGACTGCCACAGCCGGCGGAGGGCGCGTCACGACCCGAGGCGGTCAGTGCATGACCCGGGTGGGTGGACCGAGGCGAGCGGCGCGAGGCCCGGAGGGCGCAGACCCGTCGGGAGGGAGGAAGAACCAGGGGGCGCTCCGGCGATGGGCCTGTCCGAGCGGCGCTCGACCCAAGGGGAGCGAGGGGCCTAGACCGAGGAGTAGGGGGAGCACTCCGGCGAGGGGCCTATACCGAGGAGAAGGGGGAGCAAGAGGAGGCGGAGAGGGGCGCCTGCGGCCGCCGGGGACCGTACTGGGCGGCGCCCGTGAGACGCACTAGCTCCACGACGGCGGGAAAGGGTCACGGCGAGGGAGGGACCACCGCAGGGGGGCAATGACCACGGCGAGGGCAAGGAACACGGCGAAGGAAGCATCCTGCAGCCGGGAGGCGGTGAGGAGGGGAGGAAGATAAGGGAGTCCAGCAGCCGGTAAGAGGAGGGCGCGGACAGCTCGCCAACGGAGCTAGACGGGAGGGACCGGAGGACCAAAAGAGCGATGCGGGGGCTCCGTCCACACGAAGGGGGTCGGGAAAATAGCGTAGAGGTCAGGGGGAAGGGTGCACCACGGGCAGGGACAGGCCCTGGCGGTGAAGGACGAGAGGGACACCGCCGCAGGAAGGACTCCGAGAGCCAGAGGGGGATAAGGATCCGTGGGTGGCGGCCAACTCGTGAGGGGGAGTGAGGCTGCCGACGCCAAAAAGAAAGGAGTGAAACCCTGGGGAAACGAGGCGGCGGCAGGAAGCAAGCGGAGGGCTGCCTCGTCAGGGGCGCCGGAGGGAGGAGCCCACGTGGAGGGCACGGCCAAGAAGGCCGGAGGCCACCAGTAAGCAGGTGAAGACTGGAAGATGGCTGCAGCCGAGTGAAGGGGCGGCACGGGGGGAGGAGCGGCGGGAAGGGGAGGGTTGGCAGGGGACGACTCCGACGGAGGGACGGTTGGAGGAGACATGCAAGGCGGGGGAGAGCAATGCCCCGGCGGACCGTCGAGGAGGCCGAGGGAGGCAGAAGGCGGGGGAGGGCCGATACGCCAGCGCCGGGCCCTGGATCGCAGTTGACGCCGGGGACGACGACGGCGCCGAGAAGGAGGACGGAGCGCCGGGGAGTCGCCGACGAAGGACGGGGAGAAGCCCCACGGGGAGGGGGGAACCCCAGTGCAATGGCCGACCAACCGGGGGAGGTCGGGCGACGGGCCGAGAGGGGGCCACCGAGGGGGGTGGTGGGAGAGGAGAGGAGACCTGGGAGCGCTGTCGGATCGGGAAGACCCGCCGGCCACCCACCCACAAGGAGGAGGGGGTGGCGGCATATATATATATTTATATATATATATATATATATATATATATATATATATATATATATATATATATATATATATATATATATATATATAGAGAGAGGAAGGATCAAGATCCCTACATTTTTTGCATCCCCATGCATCCCTCCTATTTGCACCGTTGGATGGTGCTTTAAGTCATCTAATCTTAACCGTTGATTTACCAATGGTTAAGATTAGATGACTTAAAGCACATCCAACGAATGTGGACATGGGGATGCATGGGGATACAAAAATGGTGGGGATGCCTATCCTTCCTCATATATATATATATATATATATATATATATATATATATATATATATATATATATATATATATATATATATATATATCATAAAATCACAAAATCTAAAATACTTTAAATAAATATTATAATTACCAATACTCTTATTATCTATATATAGAAAAAGCACATTTATATCTACATATATATATTTGTATATATCCTAAAATAAGACCTTAAACATTTGGATATGCATATAATATAGCTATCCCAGAAAATTCTTTGTTCCTAAAAATGTGTAATAAAATGCTTTTGAACTATTTTTTACAAGGTATTCTACATTTTATATTTTATGTAAAAAATATATTTACTTAGTATAGAAATTTTTCTATTATTATTATTTATATAAAACAAAGACTATTTTCAAAATCCTTTATAATCATTAAATAAATATTAAAACTTGGAAAGATAACAATAATGTGATTTCATAATTTGTAATGGACAGAATAATAAAATAAATACATCTAGTTATGCTTATGGCTGATAAGCTAGTCAAGGCACTCGACTGTACTAGTCGTGCCATGTTGTCTAATCAGCGTGCTTAAAAATATTTAAGCATGACTGCGATTATATTTATAAAAAAATTCAACACAAATTATTTAAGCAATAAAATAAAATAAATCCTGCAAAATTTGGGGAATTACATCCTACCCAACTTATAAAATTTTATTCTCGAAATTAAATAAAACTTAATATAAAAATATAAAAGTAAATCTAAAAATATTGAGGCCGAATTCGAAGGGAGAGTAAGTACTTCAAATCATAAATCGGTTTCCGAAAAGATGGAGGAGGTAGTTATACAAGAATTTCAAATTGGCACATATTCTACAAGATAGGGGATTATTAGTCTTGCATGGTCATGGGTATCCAGTCGTTTGAGGGAATGGGGCAAAATCGTATGGAAAAAAAAATCAAATGGGATGAAATTGGGCATCGGTGGTTTACTTCTAAGGGGAAATGGGTCATATATGTGCTATAATCAAAATGGAACACAAGGTGATGCATTTGTGTAGGGCATGTACGTCATGTGTGTAGAGTGGCTTATCTAGTTCATGAGGGTGAAATTGGTTGGAAGGAAATGGCTAATGTGTGCTCCAATTATCAAAGTCATGGTAGAGGTATCAAAAATGATACAGATAGAAATATACATTATAAGGCAAGGATTTATTAGTTCCCTTGGAACCAAACTTGATTAATTAAGTCTTGGTTTTCAATCTATACTGGCTAGACAAGATTCCAAAATCTACATGAACCAGTCCTACCAGATGAGGATGGCCTAGAATGAGTTTCAACTCGAGTGGTTGAGCTAATTGTCAGTCGGAGGGGTTATTAGGTTCCTTAAGCCCAAATTACGTCTTCTGTGACTTTTGTGTTTAAGTAGCACAAGAAGGCTCAATTGAGTGGCACGCTAGTGGCATGTGCGTAGTGGGCTTCAAGTAGATCACAACCATATATTGGGTCAAAAGGGTTGAGTCGAGGTTGGATCTCTAATTGGAGTCTAAAAGTATATCGGTATTATGGTAAGGGTTATCATTAGCCGTTTTGACCTGAAAGTCGTATCATGACAATAGAGTACTAGGGGACATTTTAGTAGGACATAAGATATCTACATGAAGGTAGAGTCGTCTAGCTCTTGCTTATGAAATTTGTTGGAAGGTAACAGCTGGTCTCGTGTTCCGAAAATTAATGTCACAGTCAGGGACACCAAATGATCTAAATGGAAAGTGGGAGTTTATGAGCACTAATTTATCATCCTAGTGAAAATCAATTTACCTCATTCGATCAGTGATCCTATAATTCTAAAAACTCAGAATGGCTTACAATCTATTCACTCCAAAAACTTTCTTGTCTAAACTCTGGAGGCCTAGTCAACTAAGGATTGAGTTAAGGCATACGGGTCGCTAGTGAAGCCAAGAATCAAGATGAATAATTGAAGGCTCATCATAATTGATTCCTAGGGATTAGATAGTCTCCTAAGTTTGTGCTTGACCAAGGGTAAGATCATAATCATTCTCAAATTCTAATGACTAGAAGGTCATGATATTAGTTTTAGGGTTGAGGGGAGAACAAGTAACTCAAGACAAGGTTGTAGTCACATGGCTGGTGTTTGCCATTGATTATAAAAGAATAGAACAGTTTTATGGGAGGACTGAACTTTTACTTCACAATACAAACTCGCTCATACAAAGAAAGCCTAGGAATAAAAACCTAGGTACAGCAATCTAAGTACAATTGTTTAGTTTTGATTCTGGAGGTGACGATAGAGGGTCGGAAAAGCGACGGAAGCTCTGCCTTACTCCTTGGACGATCGGACGTAGCCTTGGCTCTGATGAAGAAATGCTCTCGAAATGTGTGGGGAGACTCCTCTTTGCGTGCCTTTGGCTCTCTGTATATCCTGTCGGGGGTCCTCTCTTTTTTTACAAGGGAATGGCACCTTGCTATTTATAGGAGTAGGGTGTCATCATTAAGGTTTGCAATGATTGCCCTAAAAAGTCGGTGGCTTGGGGATTTAATTGCCATTTCCTTGATCCTATTTTGTTGGCAATTAATCTGGACCACTAATCTAGATTGCAACGAATCTGGACAATTAATGCTGATTGTGTCAAATTTGTATGGGCAATTAATATTGATTGTCATGAATCTTTGGAAGCTCGGATCTCCTGCCACGTGTTTAATCCGCGTGATTACAATAAATTTGCTTTGATTCGGGTAATTATGATGATTGAACTAAATCTGGTTGTTGGAATTTATTGATAAATCTTGATTGATTTAATGCCACGTGTCTAATCATCATTATAGGGAAACTGATCTTCTGCCACATGTCATAACCGCGAGCCACAGCCGCATGAGGGTAGCTTCTTAGGTTTTAAATCGCATGAAGGTGGCAGACGCATAGGTGTAGCCTCCAAAATCTGAGCCGCATGAGGGTGGTTTCCAATTAAGCCGCATAAGACTAGCCACGTGTCAAGGCTGCATGGGCATGGCCTCTCAGTATTTGAGCCACATGGAGATGATCCTCATGATTCGAGCCGCATAAGGACAGCGGCCGCATGGGGTGGCTTCTTAGGATTTGAGCCGCACGACGATAGTCTTCACGATCCGAGCCGCATGAGAGCATTAGCCACATGGGGGGTAGCAGCCGCATAAAGAGCTTTGGTGGTTAGTGGATCGTGCCAGCTGTATAGGAGATTTCCCTTATTTTTTGAGGAACATGCTGTCATGTCAGAATTTATCATTTCAGCTTTAATGTCAGAGTTATCACTTTATGTCAGAGCATTTAATGGGAGCAGTCACTTTACGGCAGCTGTAAAAAGCAAGCTGCATGGGGCCACGTGATTCTTTCCTGAGCCGCATAAGGCTATTGGAGAGTTTCTGAGCCGCATGAGGCTCCGATAAATTCCTGAGCCGCATGAGGCTCCTTCTGTTTTGAGCCGCATGGGCTTCTTCTGTTTTGAGCCGCATGGGCTTCTTCTTGTTCTTTTTATGCTTCTACAAGACCCCCTTCAAAGTTTTCAATTTGAAAAATTGAAATACTTTAAATAAGAAGCATGGCTATATGAGCTCCGCTGGCCGTATAGGATGTTCTTGGCCGTATGGACCTCTTGGCCGCATGGCCTGTCTGGCCGCATAGACTCCCCCAGCCGCATGGGCTCCCTGCCACGCGTGTGTCTCATTGATTGCTCTTAATTCATTTTAGAGCCATCTTTGGAGGAATCCCAAGAGTTGGTTCATTAAATATTTGGATTTTATGCCCTGGATGAATCTCCTTTATGAGAGGGGACAAAATTCGAGAAGTCGGTTTTGCCTGCAGCACACGACCCGAAGCGGTTATCGATCCACGTGCCCCCCCTATGTCTGCCTATAAATAGGGGTACTTTTAGGACAGAGAAACTTCTTTACTTTCTTTTGTCTTCCTCTTCTCTTGCCCTAAGCCACTGTCTTTGTTCTCCTTCTCCGATCATCAATCGACGATGGCCCCCAAAGCTTCCAAAGCTTCCAAGGTCTCTGCTGCGGCGAAAGACAAGAAGGCGGCGGCTCCCTCGCCGACTGTAGCGCCCCAGTCCATCCTGACGTCCATCCTGCCATCAAGGGTAAGGACTATATGGAAGATCGAACACTTCAAACCCTAAAATAATGGCTTTGTTGCATATTTTTATGCACAAGCCTTCTTCCCCTCAGCATTCAATGCGTTCTTTGTCTTTATTGAACTGCCTAAAGTTCAGTACGATGAAGCCGCATATGTTGTGTGGGCTGCATGAACTTCTCATATCCGAGCCGCATAGGGTATGCCCTATGTTTGAGCCGCATGAGAACGACTGAGCCGCATAAGAACCTTTAGAACTGAACCGTATGAAGTCCCTCTGAATAGAATCGTATGAGCTCCTAATGGACTGAGCCGCATAGCGTTCCACGAATCAGAACCGCATATGAACCCACTTAAACAGAGCCGCATGAGGACTCGTCTAAACCGAGCCGCATGTACTTTGTAAAAACTGAGCCGCATAAGAACTCGTTTAATCAGAGCCGCATGAACCCTAAATGTTTTCTGGCCGTCTCCTGACTTCGTTTCTTTTGTCTCTTTTCAGTAAATCTGCCAGTCAATGCTGCAGGAGAACCCCTGGTGGGTCAGGCCCAATTTGCCATAGAAGTTCGGTTTGACCATCTAGTCCAGCAGGTGGTGGAGCAACTGCCCCAGAATGAGCCTGAGGAGAGGCTGAATCTTATCAAGAACCAGCCCTTTCACTTTCTCTGTGCCATGCTGAACTCAGGGCGATTGGAGGGAAAGTACCTGAAGCAGGCGTTCTTCTTCGGGGATACCCTGACTGTGAAGAACTCTCGGGTATTGGATATATCTGAGAATTAGAATTTTATTTCTGCTGGAAGGGCGATCCACATCCCCCAGATGGAGCGTCATTTCCCATTGGCGTGGTTCAATATATTGTCGGTGGACAGGAAGATACCGGAATCCTTGACCCCGAACCGGTCGGGAATGATTGTGGGTAATATCCATTATAATAAGCACATTGGATCAGCGTAGGCGGGCAGGGAACCGGTCAGCCGCTACATGATGGGGCTGGCCCCGGGTACCTTCTTAAATGCGTAAGGTCCCAATTTCTCATTCTCTCAAGCCGACACCTTCCTGAATCAACTTGCTCAGAAAGGGTCTTATCCCGTTGGCCGGCTCTCGCTTTTGAACTGGATACGCCCCATCCCTTCGTGGGCCGATTTGACCGGGTGGATTTTGCGAGAATATGGGACTTTCCTGCGTGAGGTTGGTCTCTACCACGCCATCCGGGGTACATGTCACGGAATGCCCATCAACAAGGAGTTGTTCATGGCTCTCTTGGAGATATACAACCGGCGGACGGAGACCTTCTTCGCGCCTGGAGGGGAATTGGTCTCGCTCTTCATGAGATACACGCAGTTTCTAGGCTGTCCTGGGGCAATGAGGTGTTTGAAGTATATACTCCAACGAACGAAGAGTTCGAAGATTTGGAGCAACGATATCCGGGTTTCGTTGATGTCTACCTGGAGTTATTGTGTCACCACAGTTACTATCAGCAGACGACCAAGAAGGATGGTAGCTCAGAAGGGAACCTTTCGCATACTAGGGCTTGGCTCTCCCACCTTTTTTAGCAGGGTGCCTCAGGCCGGTTTACTCCTCGGAATCCTCTGACCCGGAAGCAAGTACAGGATCTGGTGTTAACCGCCAAGAAATCGAGGGCCTTGAGCGACACGTTTGGGAGTCAAACTGATTCCTTTGATTATTTTTATCAGGATACCCAGCCGCTATCGAAGAAGGCAGTCCTGGCAGGGTTCCTGATGGTATGGCTACGGAATTGCGTAGTCTCAGGAGGAGTTGGTTCTATTGAGAGGATCAGCCAAAATTTTATCCTTTCTGCCATGAAGCTGGCCTTCGGGGTCAGACTGGCTCTTCTTCCGGCCATGGTGTGCAGTATACACCGTGACCTCCATACTTTTTCGTCCAAGGTTATTGCTCGTGACACGGCGATGACCTTTGAACGAATCGAGTTGCCCTACCACTATTTGATGGGGTGGCTATTAATGCACTGCTTGTCTTTGATGAGACCTGGCCCAGAAGATGGTGTAACTGATGATGATGCTTTTATCTTCCAGTATCGCCAGATGCCCTGGGAGTACAACATTATGCCAGCTTATCGGAGAGTGCTGGCGGGGGTGGATGGATATAACTTCTTCGTGTATGTTCCCCATTTTTTTGCTGAGGAGGTGAGGAGTGTATACGTTGACGGTACCGGGCCTCCTCTCCTCTTACCCGGGAGGATGCTTCTTTGGTTGCGTAACATCCATCCCTCGCACTTAGTATATCGTAACCGTAATACCGTCTACCTGGAACCTTACTTGCCCAGCCGGTTCTTTCGCCAGTTTGGGTACAGCCAGCTGTTCCTAGAGAGTCCCAGCTCTTGCCTGGGTTTTGAAGGCAGCATTCTGGATGGCATCAGGGCCTGGCATTATTATGACATTGCTCATACCCGTGCTATTTTTCGGTCTTTGACGCTGTGACGCAAGGGAAGATTTTGTATTTAGCGGCTCTCTACCACGTCGCTGCGAGCAGGTTTTCTTTTAACTTTGATCCTTGTACCAGTTTTATTGTTGGTACCGGCTTGGCGGAGAAGCCCCAGGGGTCGACGACGAGAAAGCAGAGGGCGAACACGGTTCCTGTATCGGACTCGGAGTCCACAACCGTGGACGAAGAGAATGATGAGCGTGAGGCAGATAACTCTTTTCTTCCTATGGAAGATGCCGGGGCGGATCAGCCGCCTGTTGTGCCGGATGAGATGGTGGCGAATCAGCCGCCAGTCGTGCCTGGTCCTTCGTGCAAGCGGAGCAGGCACGTGTCTACTGATGGTGGCAGAACCTACTCTATGAAGCAGGCTGCGGTAAGACGTCGCGTGCTGTTCATTAAAGAGAGAGGTGAAGGTGATGATGTCGCTTCGGAGGTGAATTGAACTATAGCCATCTTTTCCTTTGGTCCTTCTTTTTTTGAACTGTTGTTTAATCATTTTTTTTCTTTGCTCTTGTAGGCGTCAGAGGAGTCAAATTCTCGAGAACCGGCCGCTGAAGTCGATCCGACCCTGACCACTTTGGTCAGTGACGTGTGTACCGCGATCATTTTTGCTGGGGTTCTTCCGGAGGCGGCCGAGGAGTCCCACGTTGCTGAGGACTCAACCCATGGTGACGGGGGCTCTACTGAACCTGTCCCTGAGACTATTGAATTTCAGCAGGGTGACGCTGAACCAGTCGTATCCCTTTCCGGGGTGGCTGGGGCAGAAGAACCAGCTGAATTCGACTTGGAGGTCGCTGGTGAGGGGACTACGGCGGCTGTGAGCGAACCACAGCCTTCGCACTCCTCTCCTGGTAAGATAAGCCAAATCTTAACTAGTGAGGAGGCCTATCTGCTCTATCATCACATCCTTCGGGTTAGACTGATTGATAGTTGCTCTGGATATACAGGTCCTGCTCCTTCAGTGCCGATGACGGATATTGTTAAGGTAGGCTCTGCCAGAGGAGATCTGGTGGAGGGGAGCGTGCCCCCTCCTCATCCGACTTATATTGAAGGGCCTTCCGCTGAATCGAGTTTGGGAGGTCAGGTGGCGGCACAGCCGGGACAGGGAGCGAT
This sequence comes from Iris pallida, assembly GCA_029216955.1. NCBI lineage: Eukaryota > Viridiplantae > Streptophyta > Magnoliopsida > Asparagales > Iridaceae > Iris > Iris pallida. The sequence goes on along the minus strand of JANAVB010020800.1, from coordinate 1,019,628 downwards.
GGTCCCTGCGTCCTCCTCTACTCAAGTGGCACCGAGGGTCGACCTTTCCGCCTTGCCGAGTATCCAGGTTCTGTGGGCCGCGGAGGAGGAATTAACCACTATCCACGCATCTTTTCGCTCGGAATTTGTTTCCTTGGTGGCAGGGGTGGCGAGTTCTAGCGCGCCTCCTTCGACACTGCCAGCCACACTTCCTTTGACGCCGTCTTCTACGAAAGTTCTGGATGAAGCGTCACAGGACGTGGTTGACAGTTTCTACTGCCACTTGAAGAGAGGGGTCGAGGCTGCTGTGGAACGGGGGACCCCTTTCGTCTTGGCCCGGCAATGCGCCCAAGGCTAAATTGACATTCTCAAAACCCTTTCCGGGGGAGCAGGGATAGTCGCGCTTCTGGAGCCGAAATTGCTAGAGGCTGATCAGCTGGTGGCCCAGTTTCAGGTGCTGCGGTAAGTTGATCTGTCTGCTGCGATAAATCAAGAGCGCAGTTTCTTCACAACTGCCGTGAGCAAGGTAAGGGTCGCTCAGGATACGGTCAAGCCGGTCATACTGAAGGATCTCCGCGATCTGTCTCAGCTATATGATCAGTTGAGCCGCGAGAGTGAAGATTGCACGGCTCGGAAAGCGACTGCCTCCCGTGGGGTAATTGACACCCGGGAGCAGATTCTTGAGCTTCAGAGGAAGCTGGCTTTCTTGGAGTCTGAACTCGAAGCTGCCCGTACAGAAAAGGGAATGATTATCCAGGAGGCCGACAAAGTTACTCGAGCTTCTGCTGGCCTGGAGCTTGCTCTGAAGAAGCTTGAGGATGGCTGGCGGGCTCACGTGCACTTGGATGATGTGGAGTGGTTGTCTCAGGAGGCCGAACGTCGAGCCAAGCAGCGGTTCGAACGGGGGACTGCCTTGCTGAGGAGCCATCTCCTGGAATTATGTACCGCCGAGCCATAGTCGGCTATTTTGCTTTTTATGTTCATGTTCTTTTCCCTCCCTTTTTTTTTGAGAGGGACGTGGTCCCAGAACCTGTAGTACTTTTGCTTTTCAAATAAAAGAGTATGCTTTATTCTACCCTTTATTTGTACTGCTTATTGCGTTTATGGTGTTATGGTGGTGTTTGCCCTGCAGGGGGACTGTTTGTGGACCTGTTACCCTTGGCATACCTGGGTTTTAGGTATGGATAACAAATTTGAAGGGGATACCTAGAACGATTCCACGGTAAGGTGGTCATGGACGTTCCTGGTATCGGGAGAAAGAATGCCATGGTGCAGCTGGGCTCCCGGGGCATGCTGAGAAATGAGAGGCATGTTCCAGGAAATTTGGTACAGCATTTGTGGTCCACAGAGGACATTTGTGGGCCTATTACCCTTGGCGTACTCTGGTTCAGAATACGGATAATAAGACGAAAGAAAACCAACATACTTACTCAGATGTAATGAGGATGTGGCAAGTATGGGGGTTTTACCGCGGGGTCTTCCTACTCAGAGGTAATGAGGACATGGCAGGAGTGGACTCAGCGGAAGATATTTGTGGTCAACAGTGTACATTTGTGGGCCTATTATCTTTGGCGTACTCCAGTTTTGGGTACGGATAATAAGTCGAAAGGGAACCAACATACTTACTCAGAGGGAATGAGGACGTGGCAAGCATGAGGTTTTCTTCGATGGAGCCTTCCTACTCAGAGGTAATGAGGACGTGGCAGGAGTGGGCTCCATGAAGGGGTACATAGAACGACTCAGAGGTAATGAGGATGTGGAAGTTCTATATAAGGGGGTGATTTGTTTTTGGCGGAAGTGAAACAACTCAGAGGTAACATCGACGTGGTTGTTTTAGGAAATTTGTGGATCTGTTACCCTTTTTTGTGCACTGAAAGTACGGGTAGTGGATCATGAGTAGGGAGCTCTTTTAGGAAGAAAGTTCAGAGGTATGATCATACATGACTTACTACCTAAAAAACGCGATATAAATTTATCTGGAGTGACCGGAGTGTAAGTTCAGCGGTACCTGCGGGTACATAACTCGACAATCTGGGGAATATGGAGTCAGAATGTAAGTTCAGCGGTACCAGCGGGTACATAACTCAATAATCTGGGATTTGGAGGATGTTGTTTCAGACATAATACTTCTTCAGGAACTTGCCGTTGATGGGCAACATGAGCAAGTCTCCATTTTGTTTCGCGAGGCGGTAAGCACCGTTGGAGAAGACAGCCTCAATGACAAATGGACCTTCCTACTTTGGCTGGAATTTGCCGGCAGTTTTGTGAGTTATAACCATCGGCCTCCGAACTGCCAGAACGAGATTGTCCACTTGGAATGTTCTGATCTTAACCTTCTTGTTGAAGGCTCCCGAGATTCGTGCTTGGTATAGCTCGATTCGTTGTTGAGCTAGTAGGCACTTTTCATCCAAGGCCTCCAACTCTTGTAGCCGGCGACGGTAATTATCGTCCATCGTCAATTGATAGGTAAGGGCGACGCGGAGCGAGGGGATTTGAGTCTCCAATGGGAGAACTGCCTCACTTCCGTATACCCGGGAGAATGGTGTGTTCCCGGTGGCCGTTCGGACTGTAGTACGGTATGCCCATAAGCACTCACCAAGCTTCTCATTCCAGTCGTGTTTGTTGGAAGACACGAACTTTTTGAGCAACTTGATGATGGTTTTGTTGAATGCTTATACCAACCCGTTTGCTGCTGGATTGTAGGGCGTTGAAGAAATATTCTGGTTTCGGTATTTGTCGCAGAACCGATAGAAGGCGTGACTTGCGAACTGCGGACCATTATCGTGGATGATCCTTCGGGGCAGTCCAAAGCGATAGATAACATGATGCTTAAGGAAGCTGATCACGTTTAAAGTCTTCATTTCTGCAAGCGGAACAGCTTCCGCCCATTTGGAGAAGTAATCTGTGATTACGAGTATGAAACGATGTTCTCGGGACGAAGGTGGAGTGATTGGACTGATGATGTCCATTCCCCATGCTTCGAATGGCCAGGACGCTACTGTGGGATGTAGAAACTCGGATGGCTAATAGATAAAATCTGTGTGGACTTGACAGGCTTTGCACTTTCTTGCATAGTCTATCGCATCTGCTACCATCGTGGGCCAGTAATAGCCCATCCGGCGAAGACGGTCTTGTAATTTCGGACCAAGCTGATGGGCCCCGCAGACACCATCATGAGCTTCGCGTACGGCTTCTTTGGCTTCTGTATCTGATAGACACCGAAGCAGTAATCCATCGTAGGATCGTCGATACAGCATTTTCGTCTCTGTATCGTAGAAGAATCTGAGGGAACGCCTTCTGATAGAGGTGACCTCCTTTGGCTTTTCGGGCAAGACGCCATAGACTACAAAGTCTATGAATGGCTATCTCTAGTCTGGCGTTTCATCAATCGTCTGAGCAGAATGACTCACCATAAACTGATTGTTATTCTTGGGACAGACCAGTTCATGGCCTATCACATCCACCGAGTAATGAGCATAGTTCAGAACTGCTAGGGAAGTGGCAAGGCCAGCTAAGGCATCGGCTTCGATATTTTGGAGTCTGGGAACGTATTCTATGAAGAACCCTTCGAACGATGAAATGATGCTGATCGCCGTTTGGTGAAAGGGGATCATGTCTTCATGGCGGACTTCATATGAACCCCGGATCTGATTGACGATTAACTGCGAGTTATCGTATGCTTCAAGGTATTCTACCCCCAATTCCTTTGCAAGTCGGAGGCCAATGACCAAAGCATTGTACTCGGCCACATTGTTTGAACAGGGCTCCGTAAGGGAATAAGCCCGATTGATCACCAACCCGGAGGGAGAAATCAGCACCACACCGACTCCAACGACGATGTTGCCCTTGGACCCAGTTCTGGAAGCGTCGTCGAAGAACATTCGCCATATGGTATCATGAGAGGCCACATGTGAGTCGGCAACCTCATCCGTAATCTCTTCGTATATCCTGGTTGACTCCGTACCTGGATGGGCTGCTAAAAAGTCTGCCAGAGCTTGACCTTTAATAGCCTTTTGTGGGACGAAGATCATGTGGTAGGGAGACAACAATATCGCCCATGTAGCGAGGCGAGAACTGAGTGCCCCTGGCTTGGTCATGAGGACCCAGAGGGGGTTGACTCGTGATATCACATGTATGGTTTATCACGTGACATAGTATCACGTCTTCTGAATGGCGAACACTAGGGCGAGGCATTCCTTCTCGACGGCAGTATATCGGTGTTCCGGCCCCATCATCATTCGACTGATGTAATATATAGCCTGCTCATGGCATGCATCATTATTTTGTGCTAGCAGAGCGCCGAGAGAATTCTCCATCGCTCGTACGTAGAGCAAGAATGGTTTTTCAGCAACCGGGACTACCAGGACTGGAGGGTTCGACAAATATTCTTTGATGCTGTCGAAGACACGTTGGCATTCTTCATCCCATATGAATGAGATGCCCTTCTTCATGAGGTGAGTGAATGGCTGACATCGTCCGAAGAGGTTGGAAATGAATCTCCTGATGTAAGCTAACCTCCCTTGAAGGCCTCGGAGCTCACGAAGATTTCTCGGGGGACCCATCTCCATGATGGCCCTTGTCTTCTCCGGATCTATATGAATCTCCTGGGCGGTAATGATAAAACCCAGGAATTTTCTACTGGATATGCCCAAGAAGGATTTGGTAGGATTCATCTTCAAGTTGTGCGCTCGTATCAGGTCGAATACCGTCCTTAGATCCTGCAGATGGTCTTCCTTATAGCGACTTTTGACAGCAATGTCGTCAACGTAGCACTCCACGGTCTTGCGTAAGTGGCTCTGAAGATGACACTCATGGCTCATTGATACGTGGCACCAGAATTCTTTAAACCAAAAGGCATGACTGTGTAATAGTATGTGCCAATCGGTGTTCAGAATGATGTGTGCTTCTCGTCGTCGGAAGACATCTTGATTTTGTTGTATCCCGAGAAACCATCCATGAATGACATGCGCTCGAAGCCGCAGGTGTTGTCAATCATGATGCCCGTGATAGGGAGGGAGAACTCATCTTTAGGACACGCCTCGTTCAGATTGCGGAAGTCGAGGCAGATTCGAATCTTCCTATTTTTCTTGAGGACTGGTACTATGTTGGCGACCCAGTCCGGATGTTGTTCCTCACGAATGAAGCCGCTGGCTATTATTTTGTTGACTTCAGCTTCGATCGCATTCATAATGTCTGGACAGAAGCGTCGCTGTTGTTGCTTGATTGGCTTTGCATCCGGCCGAATGTTGAGTTTGTGAAGTACAATCTCGGGGTTTAGCCCTGGCATGTCTTCATAACTCCAGGCGAACACATCAATATATTCTTTGACGAGTTGTAGCAGCGATTCTCGCTCTTCGTCCGCCAGGCTTTTACTAACGAAGATTGGTTTTGGAGAAGACTCATTGCCGAGGTCAACTTGCATAACCTCATCTTCAGTAGGAGGCTCTCTTTGTTCGAACCGCTTTTTCCATTGTGCATCCAGCTGTTGGGCCCACGGCTCTAATTCAAGGAGTTCAGGAATATCTTCTTCTTCTTCGTAAACGTCGACAGATGCCATATTGACAGACAAGACTTGCCTGAATACGTCCCCGATGCTGATATCTGAATCAGAAGTTGGTGATCCGGTTGAGTGTGAATGCCAGTGGCATTCCTTATCTGAGCTTTCAGGGGTCGTTGTAGGCGTAACATACCCCAGTCCACATCGGGTCTTATTGTAGTAATCTCGTGGTTTCCCGACCGGAACTGGCAACTGTAAAGGTAACCGCCGACCAGCGCCGTAGTTCAAGCCTGGTGTAGTCTCCAGATCATACCCCTGTCTTTGTATGAGGTACTTAGATTGGGAGCTATACAGATAAAGGGGCAGTCTTCCAGTGTCCGATTCGAGATCGACTTCCTCTACTGCGAAGGGCTGTGGATCATTCTTTCGGCCGAAGATGATTGGATGGTCTTCTCCCTCGACTATGAAGTAGGTGCCTTCCACAGGAGTAAGTTGATTTGCGGTGTAAACATTTGTCACTTGCGTGTGTAGGTGAGTGCCTATACCGTGTTCCATAGCATACATTGTACAAAGCTTATCAAGCTCGAGGTAGTTCAAAGATAGCCCTTTATTGATGAAGTAAGGTATCTTTTCTAGTGGGATTACATCATCTGCGGATGGAACATCAGTATGAGCAGCCACGTACTTGGCTAATTCTGGTTCTTCCTCGGCCACCCCCTGTATAAGTGAAGACTGAGAGGATGACTTGGGCAGCTTAATCATCTGGGTTCCGCTGGTAGGGCAGAACGTGGAGTTGTTGGCGAACTAGCGACCCCCTGTTTGGTGCTTGATGCTAGGCAGGGAGTTGTTGGCTCGCTAGGAGTCCCCGACTTCGCATTAGGTTGACGATTCATCTTGGGAAGACGTATCGTTATTGGCTTGTCAGAGGGTTTGAGCTTCTCTGTTTGTGGCTGGCCGGCTCTTGGCAGCCGAATTGTCAGTGGCTCCGTTGTGGGTTTTAGCGCTTGGCCAGACCTTGGCAGTCGGATTATCATTTGCCCCTCTTGTGCCGAGAGACTGATTGCATCCTTACGCAGAGCGGTCGTAAGGGGTGGGGTCTTGCCAGGTTTGCGAGCTTAAAGGTGGATCGTCAGAGGTTCTTCTGATCCTATTGTTGTCTCAGTTTGAGCTTGCATATCTCCTTCGACAAGGTGCCTCTTCGACTTCTCGTACAAGCAGGAGTCCGAGTAATAAGACTCGACCCCTTTGAAGGGATCGATGTCGACAAATTCTGTCCTCACGAAGCCGTGCTTGTCGACATACTTGAAGCACTGGTGCAACGTGGAAGGCACGATCATGTAATCGTGTATCCAAGGATGCCCCAGAAGAATATTATAGGAAGTGTCCGCATCTATGACATAACAAGTCACTTCTGACTGCAGATCGCCGATTTGGCACTTCAAGCGAATCTTCCCGATCGGGTAGCTCCTGCCCGAATTGAAACCGCTAATGGCGGTGCTTGTCGACGTCAGGCGATGTATGGGGATGTGAAGATGGTGCAATAGACTCTTCGGGATGATGCTTGTAGAAGAACCGGGATCAATGTGCATCCGATCCACCTTTACGTCGCCGATGTATCCAGTATAATACAACGGATGATCGTGCAGGTTGGTTTTAATGAGCATATCCTACGGAGTGAAGACGATGTTGGGCATTGCACCTGTGCAAGCGCTGTTCTGGAGATTTGTAGGTGGGCACTCTCCCGTGAGGTTGACCTGAGCCAGATATACGTCAGCATTCTGGAGTGCATCGCTCAGTGCCACGCAAACATCTTTAGAGAGTCTCAGGAGCTCGTATAATGATAATTTGGCCGGTGTGTTGGCCAATTGTGTCAAGATGTCAAAGTTGTAGGGCCTCTCCAGCCCATGAGGTGCCTCTTTTCGGAGGGATTTGTCAAAACGAGTCTCCTTCGGCCTAGGCTTATCGATCGTTGGAGTTTGGGAAAGTCCTGGAGCGTTAGCAGTAGCCGGCTGATGATCTTCAGCCGAGTTATCCGGTGTATGTTGGGATTGCACACCCGACCGGGTGACAACAACTGTGGCTTCTTCGATATCTGCCGAGATTGTACGGCAGGATCTGACCTTTCCACTCTTCTTCCTGCCAGTAGAGGGTGGTGTGGATTGAGACACATCAAGTACCAAGTCCGGATGGACCCACATGACCTTCCCTCATGATGTGATGAGCGGTACTAGACCAGCAGCCTGATCTCGAGGAGGTAGAAGATTAGCAATCTCCATTGTTGCCCGAGGGATGGGTACTACGCCGTCTTGAGTCTCCGTCGGAGGAAGCTGCCGAACTGTACTGATACCATATTGGCTGCCACGGTTACCTCCTCGAAATCAATGGCCAGAGCCTTCGAATCGATGAGATGCTGGATATATCGTTTCAATTGGAAGCAGTCCTGCATGGCGTGGTGGACGTAACGATAGTAATGGCAGTACTTGGGGCTTTCCATCTCGGCCGGCCGAGGTTTCCGTCTAGGTGGAGGGAGCTGGATTCTATCTCCTTGTATGAGCATGTCCAAGATGGGCTTGACATGTCCCTTGAATATAAACTGTCCTCCTTTGAATTTTTGTTTTATTCTCAGAAATTGCTTTTTGTTTTGATCTGTTTTCATGATGGTTATGAAGACACGATCTCATCGCTTCGGTTCGGGGGATACTATCGAGAGGCTGGCCACCTCTCGTCCTGTTCATCAGGGCCTCGAGACCGTAGCTCCTGTTGTGCCGACTCAGGTTGGCGTTTCTGCTACATTGGAGGTGCACCTCTGTCTGTACAGAGACTTTTCCCTTTATTTTTGGTTTCTCTCAGCAGCAGCGATTCATGCAGCATCAGCAGCAGAGATTTGTGCAGTATCAGCATCAGGCTGGAGGAAACCAGCAGGGCGAGCTATTGTCAGGACAGTCGATGATGCACAGACCGTTGGAGATCTTGCTGCAAGTTCCGTTCTTCTCAATTCCATTCCCACAATTGTCTTTTATAATTACCTTGAAATCCGATTCCATCTGTTCCTTGTTGATTGATTAATTTTGTCATGTTACTCTTTTGTTGTGTTTGTTTTTCTTCTGAGAAAATTATATGGGCTAGGTCGCCTAAATCATGGGATCTAGAATCCTCGATAGTCGTGTTAGTTGGCATAGTGAGGACATATAGTCAGATTTTGGATGTATTCTTGGGTATGGGAATTTAAGGTTTTTGCCGTCGCATGCGGCAGTGCGAAAATTTTAAATACCATGAACCTAGAGGTACGTACCTTAGTCGAGGACTCTGTGATTATCGTAGCCTTGCTCACTAGCATGATGAAGACTCTGGACAACACGATTTTTGACAGACGCATATGATTAGCAGATTGTATCTTGAGAAGGTTTAAAACATCATACCCTCTTTATTGTTATAAATGACCTAGGAGTAGGTATATTTAGTTTGTAGAGCTTGTTCATAGGTAGTTCCTTCATAGTATAAAGATATGGTGACTTGTAGAGTGTCTGTACCCTAGAGGTGATAGTTAGCTTGGGTGCTAGAATAGTAACCCATTGCAGATAATTCCCTGTTATTATGATACCAACCAGTTACGTATAGGATATTAGTATGCCATACAACCTTGATAATTATTTATTGTTTTCCCTTATCCTTCCAGTGAGGCACCCAGTGACCAGAACCTGACCTTGAGTATAAGTTGTAGTTCACCTAGACCAAGAGGTCAATATATATAGATGATATACTTAGGATATATGTGATAGGTTGTTGTTCTTGAGCATAGATATACGTAGTATTTGGGATTGGTGTGCTTAGCTTGCGGGTATTTAGTTATGGGTGACTTGATAGGATTTGGAAGGTTAAGAGCTAGCCTATTATAGAGTTTCTCTTTTGCTAAATTCTAGTTGCCAACACTTAGGTAGCTAGCATGGGTAAAAACCTAAGAAGTTGACCAGCTAATGACCAAGTACTAGGATGTTGAGAAAATTGACTAGTGATTGACCCTTGACTATGTTTGACCTAGAAGAGGGTGCGATCATCTTAATTTCGAGGACGAAATTTTTATAAGGTGGGTAGGATTGTAACACCCAGTTTTTTCAGATGAGGGTAATTTTGAAATTTTGTATTTTAATTTATTTAATTATGGTATCTAAAATTTTATATGATTTTTATAAATTGTAATCATTTTAAAAAACTATTTTAAAACATGACTTATGAATTGGTGTCTTGCTAGTGTTTTGTTTATCATTTCTAGATTGAGGGGTATTTTAGTCATTTTTGTAATTTTGGGAATTATTTGGAATTATTATGTATTATTTAGAATCATTAGAATTTATATGATTTTTTAGAGATTTTAGTATAATTGATTTTGGTGTTTTAGTTGACTTTGACTTATGTTGACTTTTGAGACTAACCTAGTGGCTAACCTAGGTCTTGACTTTGTGATTAGGATATGAAAACCTAGGTTGACTTAAGTTAGTGAGGTTTAGCTCATTGGAATTAGTTTGGTGAAATTATGAGCTAGATTGATTAAGTAATGGCTTGTGAAATCACAAGTCATTTCATGACTTAAAGGCTTAATGGCCCATAGGCCCACACCCATTGAACCAAGCCCTAACCCTAAAAATCTGACCAGCCATAGTGTGTCTCCTTCCCCTATTTATATCACCTTGAAATTAGGGTTGCCTCTTTAGGAAATTTTGCCATTTGGAAGAGGTGAGTCCCCATCTTTGTAAATCCTTAGAAAATCTATTTCTTCTCCAAATTCCTTCAAACAAATTGCAATAGGACCTAATATTAGTATCCTTGCTGTTATTGATGAGTATTTGCAGGAAGAACACAATTTGAGGGAGTTGGTGGCTTGTGAAACTCTTCTCATTTGGGAATTTTGACCCATTTTTCATCTATAGGTATAACTCCTTCTATTGCTTTTAAATTCTGTTAAAAATCATTTCTAGGATGTCCTAATCCAAACCTAACAGTAGGATAGGCTAACCCTAGAATTTGGACCCATTTCGTGTCTGTATCGGACACGTATCAATGTGTATAGGTTAGTGTTTCGATTTTTGTGATTGTGTTTGAATGGAAAAATCCATTTTAGGCTCGCTTATGCTAATCTTGGACACTGAGCACATTTTCATGTCGGAATGAGCCGACACGAGCGCGTGGACACGCGGTCGTGCACCACGCGCGCGGGCAGATTTTCTCTCCTGCTGTTCGAGTGTGTTTTCTCTGTGCACAGAGGGTTTCGACCCTTGAAAATTGACATGTGACTCGTGTCCACGACTGACACGAGATTCCTAGAGTTTCAGGAACTCTCGTGTCGTGTCGGACACGTTATGGGCTGTGCACATGTGTTACACTGTGCGGTCTAGTGTGTTAAAATTGTGTTCTGTGTTTCAGTTATTTTAATGCTTTTAAATTGTGTTTTTATCTATTAAATAGATCCTAAATATTATGTATATTGTGTGTTAGATTCAGTTTCCATGTTAGTTTAGGTTTTGTTAGAATATTGGGTTCGAACGTGGGGTTTTTTGTGTTTTTCTGATACACACAGACACTGTGTTTCCAGTTTCATTCGAAACCAGTTTAATTCTCTTTTTTGTGTTATGTTTTCAATTGATACTTGATTCCCCACATGTTACTTTTCCTATTAGCTAAACTTTACATTCAATTATAGGATTTGGTCGTATGAAGGAGATTTGAATATTGGTTGGTTCTCTTTAACTGTCATTTACTGAAATGGAATTTTGGTTAGTATATTGGCTTCAACTGTAAACTGTTAAGGTCTAGAAATTTGAACAAGGATTTTGTTTTATTATCATTAATCTGAGATTGCCTACTGTTGTCAATAACTGATATGGTTTTTCCCTCAAAACTGAGAATGTATTTTATTTTGAACTATTGTGAAAACTGGGTTTGTGTTCAGTTAGAATACCTGGGAATGAGTTGTTGAACATGTGAATGGTTTTTTTTACAAAACCTGAGATTTATCTCTGTAATTGGGAATTGATATTTATGAACCATAGCTATGGATATAATGTGATAACTGAGTTTTAGATATTGGTTTATAATGTTTAGGCTGTCCATTGGTTTCCTTCCTTTTCATTTTTCAGAAAACTGAGTTTTTCCCCTTGATTATTAGAATGTCTGATTTGATTTCCTTTGTTCACTGATTTACTGAGATGGGATGGTTTCCAATTATTTGTCAAAAACCTGAGTTTGAGATTGACTGATTTCTGAGTTTGTAAGGGGGGGAAATGTTCAACTGTTTTACTGAGATGGTTTAAATGTATTTGAGATTAATGTTGCCTTCAATGATTTTTCCCTATTCCTATATCACTGTTTGCACTGTAGCACAACTTTCTCATACCCCTTACACTCACACACACATATGTACACACATGTCCCCTCTAGCCCTTTGACACACACCCTCACATTCACTCATGACACATACACCCTCTATCTAGCACACACACACTTGAACACTCTGTGTCACACACTTTCTCATACCATTCACACACACAAACATATGCCTATATCACTTCACTAGTACACACACACTCTACATCCTATTTTGGCATTCTGAATTCTGATTTCAGGTTAATACTGAACTGATTTGAAGGGGATAGCTCACTTAAAACTTGAGTTTTCATTCAAGTCACTGATTTTCCCTGAACCTAAAACCCGAGATTCTTCTCTCACACACCTGTGTTACTCCCTGTTCTCTCAATCCAGAGACACCCTACACTATGGCACTCTTTACACTTTGATTGTGAACACTTGGAACCCTGTCCTTGCACTGAAATCCCAGAGAACCCTATAACCTGTGAAGCCCCCTGCTATACACCCTCACATGTACTCTCACCCACACACAATTTTCTGTCAACAGGAACACACAGGTTAACACCCACATATCCTAAATTTCTGAACTTTAAATTGTAAGTTAGCTGTCAACAAACCTGAGATTGAATGGTGTGTGGCTTTATATTATTTCATGTTAAAGTTTATAGTTGGAATCAAGTTAGTTGAATGAAGGTTTTGGATAGGTTGCAAACTGTCAATCGATTTTCCTTCTTTTTGCAACCTGGGAATTGATTTCCCCAAGTCCTGTTTTGTATTTGTACACACACACATGCTATTATATTTCACTCACTGTTGTTTAAATAGGTTGATTCCTATATCACTGTTTTCCAATGTACATTAAATTCCTGTTTTCCTATTCACTGAATTCCTATGGTAGTTTACTGATTTTTCCTCCTATTTTGCTCACTGTTCCTGTATTCAGGATCACTGTACACAGGTTATCCCATTGCCAAACACACAAATGTTTTCTTGTGTTCTACTGGATACTTGTTAGCTCACTGTTCTCATAGGTACAATTGATTACTGATTTCTATTCCTATTGCCTAGGACTGATTCCCATAGACACTGCTACACTGTTTTGCATTTGACACTTGAACACAGGTTCAAGCCTAACACACACACACACATTTCTAAAAATCATCACACCCACATGCTCTTTTCTATATATATATATATATATATATATATATATATATATATATATATATATATATATATATATATATATATATATATATATATATATATATATTACATATGGCTAAATGTGTTAAAGTGATAAATAGAGGTTTCCTATTGAAATATACATGTATGTGTATATAGATAAATATATATAATATATAAAACATGTGTGATGTGAATTATAGGGCATAAGGCCTATGTGTATGGTATGAATACACCAATGATTGTGTGTTGGTAGTCTAGTATGACTTATGGTTGGTGTGTGATTGCTAGACTAGGCTTGGTTAGGCCTAGTGAGACTTGTTAGACTTGTTTGGCTTAGGCTTGACCTAGTTTGACCAGTCTAGTTGACTAGAGTTGACCGAGAGTTGACTTTGATCTAGTTTGACCTAGACAGCATGCAGATGCATCGTAGATTACATTTATCATCTCCTGTATACATCTTGACTTGTGTTGCTCTAACTAGGAGTCAGGTATCTCATCTCGGATAGTACATTTACTTCAGACATTCAGATACGAGGCGAGTACATTCTCTGATCATTTCATATCCTGCTTAGAATTATTTTATGCATTAAATTACTTTACTTGATACTGTCACGTTGGTTACAAGGATTAGTACTATACGGATCCCTTCTTGAGATGTTATTCCTTCAGGGGGCATCGGGTACTCTATGTTCTGTGCGTTTCACTTACATAGCGTATCATATGCTTCTTTGGTTCTTTGATCACTTGTGACATATACTCATATGATCACAGAGTCTTCTTTGAATCCTTATCCCATTTATTGGGTCTATCAGAATCCCCATTTTTGGACTACTATGTACCACCTTTCGTAGGCTTATCACCTTTTGGAGGCTTATCACCCTTTGGGGGCATATCACCCTTTGGAGGCTTATCACCTTTCGGAGGCTTATCACCCTTCGGGGGTTGTTACATAGAAGCATGTACGTAACATAACTTGTTTGGATCCTTGTGTATTAGTTGGGGGTACGGGGGAGTATAAATAGCCATGTGAACAATTTCTAAAGTAGAATAGCCATGTACGCCTCTTTAGTATAGCCATGTACAAATTAAGCCGTTCACATGTCGACTTTGTACTCTAAATCACTAGTCACTGGTAGCTCTCTACTTATAGTAGATATTTCTATTACAGTTCTCTCTCTATTTACATACTGTATTTCCTTCAGTATCTATATCTTACTTTACTGCATGATTATATTTTCTAACCTGCTATGAACTGTTGAGATGTACTGTGCTCGCTCCCGTCCTGATTGGACCTGTTAAAAATTTTACAGAGGATGATGAGGAACCATGCACCCCTTACTTGGAACTTGCCTAGATGACACTCGCGACCTGGACCCCTGGGGAGGCTCAGGCAGCTGCTCAGGATGATACCTTGTATAGTGTATATAGCTTAGATTGTTCTTCTTTTTATGTTTAGTTGTTGTCTTATTTTCAGAGTTGTATATTTTAGAGATGTTGAGACCTTGTTATTTCTTTCTGTTGTACCTCAGTTGAGGATTTCTTATCTATTTCCATCATGCTACATTCTACCTTAGATTGTGATTGAGTTGTACCTCTGTGTTGGTCTCCTTATGGAGAGTATTCATATTATGTTAGTTATAGTTCATGACCTAGAACAGCGTTCTACTGCCGACACTGCGGCGTAGGCTGGGCGCTGTTACGTTCTCGTACCCTCACAGTGGGTACGGGTCGTGACACATTTTTACTGGTGGCCCATGCAGGTCGAGTTTATGTAGTGGTATTCGAACTAGAGTATCACTACAGCCTGCAGTAGGATTAGGATATTTTTGGAGGTACTCAAGCACATTAGAAAAAACTCTTAATCTGATTCCTTTTGTCTAAAATTGTTGCTTATTGACTTCCCTTGAATATAAACTGTCCTCCTTTGAATTTTTATTTCATTCTCAGAAATTGCTTCTTGTTTTGATCTGTTTTTATGATGGTTATGAAGACACGATCTCATCGCTTCGGTTCGGGGGATACTATCGAGAGGCTGGCCACCTCTCGTCCTGTTCATCAGGGCCTCGAGACCGTAGCTCCTGTTGTGCCGACTCAGGTTAGCGTTTCTGCTACATTGGAGGTGCACCTCTATCTGTACAGAGACTTTTCCCTTTATTTCCGGTTTCTCTCAGCAGCAGCGATTCATGCAGCATCAGCAGCAGAGATTTGTGCAGTATCAGCATCAGGCTGGAGGAAACCAGCAGGACGAGCTATCGTCAGGACAGTCGAGGATGCACAGACCGTTGGAGGTCTTGCTGCAAGTTTCGTTCTTCTCAATTCCATTCCCACAATTGTCTTTTATAATTACCTTGAAATCCGATTCCATCTGTTCCTTGTTGATTGATTAATTTTGTCATGTTACTCTTTTGTTGTGTTTGTTTTTCTTCTGAGAAAATCATATGGGCTAGGTCGCCTAAATCATGGGATCTAGAATCCTCGATAGTCGTGTTAGTTGGCATAGTGAGGACATATAGTCAGATTTTGGATGTATTCTCGGGTATGGGAATTTAAGGTTTTCGTCGTCGTATGCGGCAGTGCGAAAATTTTAAATACCATGAACCTAGAGGTACGTACCTTAGTCGAGGACTCTGTGATTATCGTAGCCTTGCTCACTAGCATGATGAAGACTCTGGACAATACGATTTTGGACAGACGCATATGATTAGCAGATTGTATCTTGAGAAGGTTTAAAACATCATACCCTCTTTATTGTTATAAATGACCTAGGAGTAGGGATATTTAGTTTGTAGAGCTTGTTCATAGGTAGTTCCTTCATAGTATAAAGATATGGTGACTTGTAGAGTGTCTGTACCCTAGAGGTGATAGTTAGCTTGGGTGCTAGAATAGTAACCCATTGCAGATAATTCTCTGTTATTATGATACCAACCAGTTACGTATAGGATATTAGTATGCCATACAACCTTGATGATTATTTATTGTTTTCCCTTATCCTTCTAGTGAGGCACCCAGTGACCAGAGCCTGACCTTGAGTATAAGTTGTAGTTCACCTAGACCAAGAGGTCTATATATATAGATGATATACTTAGGCTATATGTGATGGGTTGTTGTTCTTGAGCATAGATATACGTAGTATTTGGGATTGGTGTGCTTAGCTTGCGGGTATTTAGTTATGGGTGACTTGATAGGATTTGGAAGGTTAAGAGCTAGCCTATTATAGAGTTTCTCTTTTGCTAAATTCTAGTTGCCAACACTTAGGTAGCTAGCATGGGTAAAATCCTAAGAAGTTGACCAGCTAATGACCAAGTACTAGGATGTTGAGAAAATTGACGAGTGATTGACCCTTGACTATGTTTGACCTAGAAGAGGGTGCGATCATCTTAATTTCGAGGACAAAATTTTTATAAGGTGGGTAGGATTGTAACACCCAGTTTTTTCAGATGAGGGTAATTTTAAAATTTTGTATTTTAATTTATTTAATTATGGTATCTAAAATTTTATATGATTTTTATAAATTGTAATCATTTTAAAAAACTATTTTAAAACATGACTTATGAATTGGTGTCTTGCTAGTGTTTTGTTTATCATTTCTAGATTGAGGGGTATTTTAGTTATTTTTGTAATTTTGGGAATTATTTGGAATTATTATGTATTATTTAGAATCATTAGAATTTATATGATTTTTTAGAGATTTTAGTATAATTGATTTTGGTGTTTTAGTTGACTTTGACTTATGTTTACTTTTGAGACTAACCTAGTGGCTAACCTAGGTCTTGACTTTGTGATTAGGATATGAAAACCTAGGTTGACTTAAGTTAGTGAGGTTTAGCTCATTGGAATTAGTTTGGTGAAATTAGGAGCTAGATTGATTAAGTAATATCTTGTGAAATCACAAGTCATTTCATGACTTAAAGGCTTAATGGCCCATAGGCCCACGCCCATTGAACCAAGCCCTAACCCTAAAAATCTGACCAGCCATAGTGTGTCCCCTTCCCCTATTTATATCCTCTTGAAATTAGGGTTGCCTATTTAGGAAACTTTGCCATTTGGAAGAGGTGAGTCCCCATCTTTGTAAATCCTTAGAAAATCCATTTCTTCTCCAAATTTCTTCAAACAAATTGCAATAGGACCTAATATTAGTATCCTTGCTGTTATTGATGAGTATTTGCAGGAAGAACACAATTTGAGGGAGTTGGTGGCTTGTGAAACTCTTCCCATTTGGGGATTTTGACCCATTGTTCATCTATAGGTATAATTCCTTCTATTGCTTTTAAATTCTGTTAAAAATCATTTCTAGGATGTCCTAACCCTAACCTAACAGTAGGATAGGCTAACCCTAGAATTTAGACCCATTTCGTGTCCGTATCGGACACGTATCAATGTGTATAGGTTAGTGTTCGACGAAATGCCTCAAAGGGCATTTCGTTCGATTTTTGTGATTGTGTTTGAATGGAAAAATCCATTTTAGGCTCGCTTATGCTAATCTTGGACACTGAGCACGTTTTCGTGTCGGGATGAGCCGACACGAGCGCGTGGACACGCAGTCGTGCACCACGCGCACGGGCAGATTTTCTCCCCTGCTGCTCGAGTGTGTTTTCTCTGTGCACAGAGGGTTTCGACCCTTGAAAATTGACATGTGACTCATGTCCGCGACTGACACAAGATTCCTAGAGTTTCAGGAACTCTCATGTTGTGTCGGACACGTTATGGGCTGTGCACATGTGTTACACTGTGCGGTCCAGTATGTTAAAATTGTGTTCTGTGTTTTAGTTATTTTAATGCTTTTAAATTATGTTTTTATCTATTAAATAGATCCTAAATATTATGTATATTGTGTGTTAGATTCAGTTTCCATGTTAGTTTAGGTTTTGTTAGAATATTGGGTTCGAACATGGGGTTTTTTGTATTTTTCTGATACACACAGACACTGTGTTTCCAGTTTCATTCGAAACCAGTTTAATTCTCTTTTTTGTGTTATGTTTTCGATTGATACTTGATTCCCCACATGTTACTTTTCCTATTAGCTAAACTTTACATTCAATTATAGGATTTGGTCGTGTGAAGGAGATTTTGAATATTGGTTGGTTCTCTTTAACTGTCATTTACTGAAATGGAATTTTGGTTAGTATGTTGGCTTCAACTGTAAACTGTTAAGGTCTAGAAATTTGAATAAGGATTTTGTTTTATTATCATTAATCTGAGATTGCCTACTGTTGTCAATAGCTGATATGGTTTTTCCCTCAAAACTGAGAATGTATTTTATTTTGAACTATTGTGAAAACTGGGTTTGTGTTCAGTTAGAAAACCTGGGAATGAGTTGTTGAACTTGTGAATGGTTTTTTTACAAAACCTGAGATTTATCTCTGTAATTGGGAATTGATATTTATGAACCATAGCTACGGATATAATGTGATAACTGAGTTTTAGATATTGGTTTATAATGTTTAGGCTGTGCATTGGTTTCCTTCCTTTTCATTTTTCAGAAAACTGAGTTTTTACCCTTGATTATTAGAATGTCTGATTTGATTTCCTTTGTTCACTGATTTACTGAGATGGGATGGTTTCTAATTATTTGTCAAAAACCTGAGTTTGAGATTGACTGATTTCTGAGTTTGTGAGGGGGGGAAATGTTCAACTGTTTTACTGAGATGGTTTAAATGTATTTGAGATTAATGTTGCCTTCAATGATTTTTCCCTATTCCTATATCACTGTTTGCACTCTAGCACAACTTTCTCATACCCCTTACACTCACACACACATATGTACACACATGTCCCCTCTAGCCCTTTGACACACACCCTCACATTCACTCATGACACATACACCCTCTATCTAGCACACACACACTTGAACACTCTGTGTCACACACTTTCTCATACCATTCACACACACAAACACATGCCTATATCACTTCACTAGTACACACACACTCTACATCCTATTTTGGCATTCTGAATTCTGATTTCAGGTTAATACTGAACTGATTTGAAGGGGATAGCTCACTCAAAACCTGAGTTTTCATTCAAGTCACTGATTTTCCCTGAACCTAAAACCTGAGATTCTTCTCTCACACACCTGTGTTACTCCCTGTTCTCTCAAACCAGAGACACCCTACACTATGGCACTCTTTACACTTTGATTGTGAACACTTGGAACCCTGTCCTTGCACTGAAATCCCAGAGAACCCTATAACCTGTGAAGCCCCCTGCTATACACCCTCACATGTACTCTCACCCATACACAATTTTCTATCAACAGGAACACACAGGTTAACACCCACACATCCTAAATTTCTGAACTTTAAATTGTAAGTTAGCTGTCAACAAACCTGAGATTGAATGGTGTGTGGCTTTATATTGTTTCATGTTAAAGTTTATAGTTGGAATCAAGTTAGTTGAATGAAGGTTTTGGATAGGTTGCAAACTGTCAATCGATTTCCCTTCTTTTTGCAACCTGGGAATTGATTTCCCCAAGTCCTGTTTTGTATTTGTACACACACACATGCTATTATATTTCACTCACTGTTGTTTAAATAGGTTGATTCCTATATCACTATTTTCCAATGTACATTAAATTCCTGTTTTCCCATTCACTGAATTTCTATGGTAGTTCACTGATTTTTCCTCATATTTTGCTCACTGTTCCTGTATTCAGGATCACTGTACACAGGTTATCCCATTGCCATACACACAAATGTTTTCTTGTGTTCTACTGGACACTTGTTAGCTCACTGTTCTCATAGGTACAATTGATTACTGATTTCTATTCCTATTGCCTAGGACTGATTCCCATAGACACTGCTACACTGTTTTGCATTTGACACTTGAACACAGGTTCAAGCCTAACACACACACACACACACACACACATTTCTGAAAATCTTCACACCCACATGCTCTTTTCTCTCTATATATATATATATTACATATGGCTAAATATGTTAAAGTGATAAATAGAGGTTTCCTATTGAAATATACATGTATGTGTATATAGATAAATATATATAATATATGAAACATGTGTGATGTGGATTATAGGGCATAAGGCCTATGTGTATGGTATGAATACACCAATGATTGTGTGTTGGTAGTCTAGTATGACTTATAGTTGGTGTGTGATTGCTAGACTAGGCTTGGTTAGGCCTAGTGAGACTTGTTAGACTTGTTTGGCTTAGGCTTGACCTAGTTTGACCAGTCTAGTTGACTAGAGTTGACCGAGAGTTGACTTTGGTCTAGTTTGACCTAGACAGCATGCAGATGCATCGTAGATTACATTTATCATCTCCTGTATACATCTTGACTTGTGTTGCTCTAACTAGGAGTCAGTTATCTCATCTCGGACAGTACATTTACTTCAGACATTCAGATATAAGGCGAGTACATTCTCTGATCATTTCATATCCTGCTTAGAATTATTTCCTGCATTAAATTACTTTACTTGATACTGTCACGTTGGTCACACGGATTAGTACTATACGGATCCCTTCTTGAGATGTTATCCCTTCAGGGAGCATCGGGTACTCTATGTTCTGTGCGTTTCACTTACATAGCGTATCATATGCTTCTTTGGTTCTTTGATCACTTGTGACATATACTCATATGATCACAGAGTCTTCTTTGAATCCTTATTCCATTTATTGGATCTATCAGAATCCCCATTTTTGGGACTACTATGTACCACCTTTCGGAGGCTTATCACCTTTCGGAGGCTTATCACCCTTTGGGGGCATATCACCCTTTGGGGGCTTATCACCTTTCGGAGGCTTATCACCCTTCGGGGGCTGTTACATAGAAGCATGTACGTAACATAACTTGTTTGGATCCTTGTGTATTAGTTGGGGGTACGGGGGAGTATAAATAGCCATGTGAACAATTTCCAAAGTAGAATAGCCATGTACGCCTCTTTAGTATAGCCATGTACAAATCAAGCCGTTCACATGTCGACTTTGTACTCTAAATCAATAGTCACTGGTAGCTCTCTACTTATAGTAGATATTTCTATTACAGTTCTCTCTCTGTTTACATACTGCATTTCCTTCAGTATCTATATCTTACTTTACTGCATGATTATATTTTCTAACCTGCTATGAACTGTTGAGATGTACTGTGCTCGCTCCCGTCCTGACTGGACCTGTTGAAAATTTTGCGGAGGATGATGAGGAACCATGCACCCGCTTACTTGGAGCTTGCCTAGATGACACTCGCGACCTGGACCCCTGGGGAGGCTCAGGCAGCTGCTCAGGATGATACCTTGTATAGTGTATATAGCTTAGATTGTTCTTCTTTTTATGTTTAGCTGTTGTCTTATTTTCAGAGTTGTATATTTTAGAGATGTTGAGACCTTGTTATTTCTTTCTGCTGTACCTCAGTTGAGGATTTCTTATCTATTTCCATCATGCTACATTCTACCTTAGATTGTGATTGAGTTGTACCTCTGTGTTGGTCTCCTTATGGAGAGTATTCATATTATGTTAGTTATAGTTCATGACCTAGAACAACGTTCTACCGTCGATACTACGGCGTAGGCTGGGCGCTGTTACGTTCTCGTACCCTCACAGTGGGTGCGGGTCGTGACATTTCTTCTGGTTCGGACTCAGAAGGAATAGTACCCCCAGCTTCAGAGCTTGCCTCGTCTTGAGAGTCATGAACATCCTCGGGAATGTCGACACCTATTGTATCTGTTGGGAGAGTCGTTTCCCCGGGCTCATCTCCCTGGAATACCGGATTGTCGTGGATGTTCGGAGGAAGGCTACCCCCAGTTCCGGCGACCCCCAGTATTGTGGATGATGAATCTCCCAATGTAGTAAATTTCGTCTTCGAACGGGTACCTTGGAAAACTCCGGTGGTAGGCAACCGCTTAGATGATAGTTTCTTGGTCACAGTGGTTGAAATCTTCGGGCTGGAGATATTTTTTTCTTCCCTCTCCCGCTAGCGGGGATTCTGAGCAGAGTTGCAGGAGACGACGGGAAGCGCCTCATCCTATGAACTTGGTTGTTGCAGTCTTTGGAAGACGGACCGCCGGTCTTCTCGTACTGCCGCGTTGTTGCAGCAGCAGTTGACAATGACTTGGGTGCAGTGATGTCCGTGGGAGGACTTTTTGTACACCGAGTCCCCTTCCCTTTCCTTGCGTTTGTGAAGGATCACGTCACACAAGTCAGATGGGTCTCGAGCAACCACATTTGCTCCCTGGTTGCGGGGAGACTTTTGGAAACCACTCTGTCCGTTTGCCGTCGGGGGCTGGACTCGAGTGGTTCTGTATAACTTCCTATCAGAGGCCCGCATAACAGTAAGCAGAGCGCTCGGATGGTCAGAGGTTGGGACAGCCGACTGAGCTTGCCGAGCTCACGCTGCCCTAGAATTCTTTACTCTAGCGCCTGAGGGCACATAGTAGGAAGAGTCTAAGTGGTGCTGCAGAGAGTCAGACACATTTTCTTGGGAGCATGAGAGATCAGGGCCATAGGAGAGGCGGTCGAAGACAGAGCCCGAGCCGCGTGGAGTGGATAATATACGGCTGGAATCAGTAGTCTTCATGCGGCGGGCAGTCGTGGCCGCATAGGCCTTCTTCATGCGGCTGGAAGTCTCGGCCGCATGAGTCTCTTTTATGCGGCTGGAAGTCTTGGCTGCATGGGCATTCTGCATACGGCTGGTAGTTTTGGCCGTATGAGCGTCATGCATGCAGCTGGCAATCTTGGCCGCATGAGCATCATGCATGCCGCTGGCACCTTTATCCGGGTTCTTCCTGGACCACATAGAGTCCCTATTTGCCCCTGCAAGTCCAGCATCGTAGTGTTTTCCTCTGCCGGACTTGGGGACAGCAGAGTCCTCTATGGCCTGAAGTAGAGCCGTATGAGAGTCGCCCTTGCCGTCTTGGGCAGCAGAGAGTACTTCGTCTAGAGCTTAGGGAGGAGCAAATGACTTGGGCCTCCACTCCCTGCGAGCCTTCTTCGTGCGGGCTCGCTTCTGGATCGGGCCGGCGCTCCCATCGGAGAGCATTTCTTCAAACGCCTGTTGGTCGAAGCGGACGACCATATTCTGTTGTGTGGAGCCAAGTTTGGCAGCATCCGATTGCGTCACCAACTTCTCAGCCATGGAAAAGTTTGTCCCCTGTAGAGTCGCCATCGTGTTTGCCATTGATTATAAAAGAACAAGACAATTTTATGGGAGGACTGGACTTTTACTTCACAATACAAACTCGCTCATACAAAGAAAGCCTAGGAATGAAAACCTAGGTACAGTAATCTATGTACAATTGTTTAGTTTTAATTCTGGGGGGTGACGATAGAGGCTCGGGAAAGCGACGGCAGCTCTGCCTTACTCCTTGGACGATCGGACGTAGCCTTGGCTCTGATGAAGAAATGCTCTCAGAATGTGTAGGATGACTCCTCTTTGCTTGCCTTTGGCTCTCTGTGTATCCAGCCGGGGGTCCTCTCTTTTTTTTGCAAGGGAATGGCACCTTGCTATTTATAGGAGTAGGGTGTCATCATTAGGGTTTGCAATGATTGCCCTAAAAAGTCGACGGCTTGGGGATTTAATTGCCATTTTCCTTGATCCTATTTTGTTGGCAATTAATCTGGACTACTAATCTTGATTGCAACGAATCTGGATAATTAATACTGATTGTGTCAAATCTGTATGGGCAATTAATGTTGATTGTCATGAATCTTTGGAAGCTCGGATCTCCTGCCACGTGTTTAATCCGCGTGATTGCAATAAATCTGCTTTGATTCGGGTAATTATGATGATTGCACTAAATCAGGTTGTTGAGATTTCTTGATAAATCTTGATTGATTTAATGCCACGTGTCTAATCATCATTATAGAAAAACTGATCTTCTGCCACGTGTCATAACTGTGAGCCACAGTCGTATGAGGGTAGCTTCTTAGGTTTTGAACCGCATGAAGGTGGCAGCAGCATAGGTGTAGCCTCCGAAATCTGAGCCGTAAGAGGGTGGTTTCCAATTGAGCCGCATAAGACTAGCCACGTGTCAAGGCTTCATGGGCATGGCCTCTCAGTATTTGAGCCGCATGGAGATGATCCCCATGATTCGAGCCGCATGAGGACAGCGGCCGCATGGGGTGGCTTCTTAGGATTTGAGCCGCATGACGATAGTCTTCACGATCCGAGCCGCATGAGAGCATCAGCCGCATGGGGGGGTAGCAGCCACATAAAAAGCTTTGGTGGTTGGTGGATCGTGCCAGCTGTATAGGAGATTTCCTTCATTTCCCGAGGAACACGCCATCATGTCAGAATTCATCATTTCAGCTTTAATGTCAGAGTTATCACTTTATGTCAGAGCATTTAATGGGAGCAGTCACTTTACGGCCAGCTGTAAAAAGCAAGCTGCATGGGGCCACGTGATTCTTTCCTGAGCCGCATGAGGCTATTAGAGAGTTTCTAAGCCGCATGAGGCTCCGATAAATTCCTGAGCCGCATGAGGCTCCTTCTGTTTTGAGCCGCATGGGCTTATTCTGTTTTGAGCCGCATGGGATTCTTCTTGTTCTTTTCCATGCTTCTACAGCTGGTCAGTGGTAGCTACACTTGTGTATATAACTATCATGGCTATGGGGGATAATCTGTATCTATCTACCAAATACGAGCATTTCGTCTTTCTAAATTAGTAAAAGACGAAAACAATGAAGAGTTCAAGAAGGATGTCATTGAATACAATTACGTGATTCAAAGGCGAATATATAATTCAAGAGGAATTGTCATGGCAGTCGTGGATGAGATCCTAGATACCTTAATATCTCAATCCACGTGGGATAATCATATGAAGAGCGAACCAAGTGCACTATGGTTGATCAGACCATACTACATTGATTCTAATTAGACAATATGCTTGTGGGCGTCCCCAGTATACATATGTCCTGAACAAGCTCGATAAAGAATAAGCTTGCAAAACTAGGATACAAATAGCAACATTATTTATGATATTTACAAGGTAATAGTACGGGAGATAATATTGAAAGCATTAATAAATAGCTCAAGTTTCACCGGGATCTTAGTCTTGTCCGGTGTTTACTGCTTATACAGTCGTCCTACTGGCTCTTGTATCAGGCCGTGGTTAACCAATAGAGTATGGGCTATAAAATCTCTATATTCTAGCTTAACATATCTTCCTACACTAGCAAATATTCAGTATCACCCAGTTATATTTCATTAATGTGTTATAATAATACGTGGTGATAGACCGTGAGGCATACTACCCAACTTATAATAGTTCAAGTAGTAGGGTGATTGAGCATATAACACTTATAACTAGTATGAGTCATCTTCCGAACCTCCATATCAAACACGAAGGAAATGATAAGAATTACAGTAGAAAGGATTCAAGCAGAAGAAATCAAGGTAGCCGAACGATAGTTCAAAATTGGGATCAAAGGAGAGATCAAGTATGTGGATGAGATCCTAAACTCTAATCCTATATATGCAGGCTCATATCGGTACGGTAACGTAACCGTAGTGATAAACTCAACCTGTATGGGCCACCACAAAAACATGTAATGCCCCAGTCCCAAAATACTTAGGACTAAGTACGTCGTCATGCCAGCTGCATACATACAAAGTATACTCCAATGTATGGAACCATCGTATGTATACATAAGCTGTAAAATACAGTAAACCATAATACTAATCTTATCCACAAATAAATAAGACAAAATTTATAATAAACTCATGAATTGTCATTTACAAATCGTTGGGCGGAGATAAATCCACTACCAACTAAAAAGAGAAGAATACATAACAATGAATTTGTCGAGCGACGCGAAGGCGACCCAAGTGCAATCACCTCGGAGGAAGAGAGTAAAATATGGCCTTGGCTAGAGCACCTGTGAAACAAAGGCACACACACCTGGAGAATTCACCAGGTCCTCAGGGGGACGTAACAAGATACATAAAGAACATGCCACAAAACTGAATATATATAATATGTCATAATCACAAGTAAAGTAAAATAGTCCCAATCATAACAAGATCCAATATCTCATCATCGAAACAATGGACTACCCCTACAAACAAACAAGGACAAAGGGTAGAACATTATTCCGCGATGCGATATTGTCCCAAGCTACTAATGGAACGAGGGTGACAGGACATTGACTAGGGTTACCTAACTGTAAGTCCATGAGCCCAATTTCTTTTATTATTACTTTTTTTATTGTGGGCACATATTTAATTTTTAAGTATAGCCCTAAAATGGATAGATAGGGAAATAATAAGTTTTTGCAAAGATGAATACATAAAGGGGCCTCAACGCAAATGTCCTCAAATCCAAATTTGAATTTGGCCGAGATAGCTCTGTTCGATTACAATAAGAACTCGATAAGTGATTTCCTCCAAAATCTAATTGATCGAAGATCAACCAAATCCAATTCCTCTTATCTCCTCCTAACCAAAGCAAACCCTATATATATATATAAAGGAAGTGATAGCCGACCCTAAATCCCTCTTACGTTCCCCGTTCCTGAAGCTAGCAGTCGAGAGGTGCAGAGCAGAATAATTATTTCCTCAAAAACAGGTAACCCTCATCCTCACATAACCTTGTCAAGAGATTCTTGCAAGCTACTATTAATTTTGCCATGTTAAGTAGAGGTAGGGGCGTTTGCTTTAATCCCTAAACGAAACTAGATGAAAGTATAGTTGGCTCGGAGATTGAGCAAATAGAGATGTGATTCATTTGTAGATAGCAAAGGTTACGATAGCACTTCATAAAGACAGATTATGCCTCTGAGATACTATATGGGAGTTATCGTGTTTCAGTACATATTGATCATGCCCTTAAAGCTGCTAAGTAGAGTTCCCGTAGACCGTATCAAGAGAACATCAGAGATACCAAGATGGTATTTGTCACGCCCCAGAACCAGAATACTGGAGAGCGGGGGCGAACATAGCCAGCTACGTATATTAAAATGGAAACCACCTCGCTATACGGTCACGGCTGTCTAGATATGAGGGTTTACTACAAGCCAACGGTCTCTTATGGTCAAGCCTATTGTCTCAATCTCAAGCAAGTAATACAATTACAAGATGTTAGACCACCAAATATACAATAAAGGCATCCCAAATATTACATATTCAGCTGATCATGAAGCTAGTCGTACAAAATACGAGGACTAGCAAGAGTTAAGTCATACATGATCAACCCTAGGATTTGTTAATCATGTTTACAGCCCGTAAGCAGACAGTAAGTAAATGTGCATCGAGCTAACAAGTGCTCGTCGGCTAAACGCCTCAAAAGAATAATTTTACAATAGAGTGAGTGAAACAAAATAGGAAACCCACTCGTAGCCCGGATTTCTTCTAGTCGCCACCATCGGGCTGGTGGTTCGGTAGATCCTCGGGAGCTGCTCCGAAATCTGGCCACACAAAACCAGCTGGGTCAAACCCCAGAAAGAGCAAGTGCCACAAAGGAGGCCACGAAATAAGAACAAAACCAGCATATCAGAACATAAGAAAATAGAAGGAAAGCACAGGTAATAAAAGTACAGCCGGACAATAAGCGATTAGGGACATGGAACCATTCCGGGAGCCAGCTTACAACCCGTAAACCAAACAAGGACCGGGGTTGTAACCCTTCGCTTGAATAGCACTTGTCCCTATCCATTATTGTTAAGATAAGTAAAACAATCATGCTCAGGGGTACCAGGTACTAGGACTTGACAAGACTTAGACAGGGCTAGACACCATACATTCACAAGCGGCCAAGCAATTACTACGGCTTACTACTTTAACTAACTAGGGTTATCACAAGCCTAATTACTAACAAGATGCAATGAGAATTTCCCAGTCCCAAGCCCTGCAGACTATCCAGTTATCCTTCCGCGGGTTGAAAGTATGGTTGGGTACATCGCCCAGGAGACGATATACCCTTAGGTGACTTAGAGGTGCAACACATGACAGTGTGCTGGAAATGTGCTCTACTCGTCGACAAGCTACAAGTCCAATTAAGGTGCCCAGATAACGAGATTGCCTGTGACTGGAAATTCTCCATGTTCTAGTTTGATCTAATCATTAGCCTAATCCATATTAGCGCGAATCCCTGGCCATGGTACCCAGGAAGTCACGTCCTAGACATGATGCAAGACAAGACAAGTGGATTGCACAAGCAAGCAAGCAGGAACACCCACGGTGTCAGAATTAGTTACAAGAGTCAAGTTAGCCATCGCAACGGCATCAAGTCAAGCCAGGTCAAGTCAAGTTATAAGTTCAAGTTACAAGTCAGGTACAAGTCAAGAGTGCGCCGCCACGGGCCACTATCAAGTTATCCAGTTACCAGGGTTAATATGAATCACAGGTTACAAGTTAAGTGTGCACCCCATCGGGTTACTATCAAGGAGATCAGAAGTACCAGGATCATAAATCACAGAAATCAGGAGACCATATTAGTCATAAGCAAATCATCAAAACTGTGCCAGGTCGTGTCGAGCCAAGACAGTCGTGTTATGTGGAACAAGATCTCAAAACTCCAATTAACAATAGAGAAACCAAGCCCCAGAAATAATACCAAAGCACCATGATTAGTGGATTGCGCAAGGGTCCCTGGGATCGGGTTGCGCAAGGTGTCAGGGGGTTAGATGGCGCTGAGTTGGGTTACGCAGGGTGTGAAGTGCGCAGGGGTCAAGTGCGCTGGGTCGAAGGGCGCTGGGGGTCAAGTGCGTTGGGTCGAAGGGCGCTGGGGGTTGAACTGCGCGAGATGAGTTGCGTTGAGGATGCATCGCACGAGGGATGAACTGCACAGGGTTAGACGGCGCTGAGTTAGAATGCGCAGGATGTGAACTGCGCAGGAGTCAAGCCAGCTGAGAGCGAGCGCGGTTCGCCAAAGGGCGAGCTGCGCAGTCGGTACTGCGCTAAAGAGCGCTGGCCGAGGGGAAGATGTGCGGTTCAGCCTTGCGCTAAAGAGCGCAAGCTGAGGTCTTCTTCTCCAGGCCGAGAGGAAGCTCTAGAACACCAAAAACTTCAAATCTTCATATCTTGGCCAAATCAAAACCAAATCTGGATTTTTAAAGTTCTAACTTGTATAAAATTGAATTCTCTTCCACATGGAAGCATCAAAACAAGCAAAAATCAGAGTTTAATAGATCAAAACCAAGAATTTCCGAAAATGGTTAAAACCTAGATCTAGAAAAAATAGAAGCTCCAAATCATAAAATGCCAAGTTCTAATGTTGATCACCATGGCCTAATCTAGCTATTGGACAAATAAATAGGGTTCTTCTTTGGTGGCAAGGTGTACTTGCCTATGGTGTTGGTTGAGAAAGGAAGGAGAAGATGGAGGAAAATAAATGAAGTAAAGAGGAGAGAGAAAAGTTAGGTGGGATTTAATGGTGGAGGATATGTTGTGTTTGAGGGTGGAGGTTAGCTAAGGTGTTCCAAATACATATTAAACCAAACCAAACCAATCCTACTCCACAAAATAAAACCAAGCCATGTCAAAACCTATTTTACGAGAAAACCCAAAATCTGCAAGTCGAGCCAAAATACAATTACAGGCCAAAATTCGAGAAAAGAAAACACAAGTCCAAAATACATGTAAGCTTAATTCAAATACGTATCTCGAATTACGGGCATTACAACTCTACCCACCTTAAAAGAATTCCGTCCTAGAAATTTAGTCAAGGAGCTAGAGATTGCCACGACAAGCTACACTAAGCAACAACAACTACACTAAGCAGTTCAATCATACAATCACACAGGCAATCAAGAAATGAAGAGCATAAGGCATAAGGAAGACATTATACCTTACGAGTCAAACAAGTAGGGATATCGCGATCGGATATCATCCTCACGCTCCCACGTTGACTCACCTAGAGAGTGATGACCCCAAGCAACACGGACTAAGCTAATAGTCTTGTTCTTGAGTATCTTCTCCCTCCGGTCCAAAATAGACACGAGCTTCTTCTCATACGAAAGGTTGGTACCAACAACCAATTCCGAATGGTCTAGGATATGGCTCGGGTCCGGGACGTATCGTCATAATTGGGACACATAGAATACATCATGCACCTCACTTAGCGACGGCGGAAGAGCAAGACGATATGATACATCTCCTACTCGCTCCAGGATATCGAACGGCCCTATATACCTAGGACTAAGCTTTTCCCGTACGCCAAAGCGAATGACGCCGCGGTTAGGCGAGATCCTAAGGAATACATGGTCGTCGATAGCAAACTCTAAGGGACGCCAATGGGCATCGGCCCAATGTCGCTGGCGGTCTTGGGCAACTCGAAGATGATCCCTGACTCTTCTGACTACTTCAACTGTCTGGGCAATCATTTCTGGACCGAGCATCTGTCTCTCTCCGACATCGTCCCATGCTAGCGGGGACCTGCACTTCCTACCATACAGAGCTTCGAACGGAGCCATCTGAATACTGGCCTGGAAACTATTGTTGTACGAGAACTCCACCAGGTGCAGGTGATCTTCCCACGATCCACCGAAGTCAAGTGTACATGACTGCAACATATCCTCAAGAGTCTGGATGGTGCGCTCTGACTGGCCATCTGTCTGCGAATGATATGCTGAGCTAAACTGAAGGTGAGTTCCCAAACTCTCTTGCAGGCTACGCCAAAAGTGTGATGTAAACCTTGAATCTTGGTCCGAGGTGATGCTGACGGGCACACCGTGAAGCCTGACAATCTGCCTGAGATACATCTCTGTCAACTGAGCCGTTGACTGCCCAACTCTGAATGGGAGAAAATAAGCCACCTTCGTGAGCCTGTCCACTATCACCCAAATAGCATCTCGACCAGCCGAGGATCTAGACAATCCAGTCACAAAATCCATGGTCACATGCTCCCACTTCCATTCTGGAATCGATAAGGACTGAAGAAGTCTAGCGGGCCTCTGATGTTCAGCTTTAACCTGCTGGCAAACCAAATACCGAGAGACAAACTGGGCTATCTCCCTCTTCATGCCATTCACCAGAAATGCCGACGAATATCTCGGTACATCTTCGTGCTACCGGGGATGAATAGAATACTGCAAACTGTGAGCTTCTGCCATAACTTCCTGTCTGACTCCACTAGGTACACAAAGACGAGTGTCGTGCCGAAGTGTACCATCTTCATGAATGCACAACTCTGGCCTTCTTCCTGCCTCACACTCTGCTCTGAGCCGCTGAATCTTGGAATCTGTAGATTGTGCCATCCGGATTCTCTCAACTATGCTGGACTGACCTGTAGACTGGCCATCAATGCCATACTGGTAGGAAGAACCACCTCAATTCCCATCTTCTGAAAATCTGCCAATAACTCCGGTTGTGCCGTTAGGAGATAAACTCCGGCTCTCCGGCTCAACGCATCTGCTACAACGTTGGCCTTCCCTGGGTGATATTACAAGTCCACATCGTAGTCTACCAATAGCTCGAGCCATCTTCTCTGCCGCATATTAAGGTCCTTCTGGGTGAAAACATACTTCAGGCTCTTGTGATCTGTAAATATCTCCACTCTATCTCCGTACAAGTAGTGCCTCCACAACTTAAGTGCAAACACTACTGCTGCCAGCTCCAAGTCGTGGGTCGGGTAATTCTTCTCATGATCATGAAGTTGACGTGATGCATAAGATATCACCTTCCTATGCTGCATCAAGACACACCCCAATCCTCTGCCTGAAGCATCGTAATAAACTGTGAATCCTCCGGTCCCATCTGGAAGTGTGAGAATGGGAGCCGTTATCAAACCTCGCTTCAACTTCTCAAATGATTCCTGACACTCCGCTGTCCAAGCGAACTGCACATCCTTGTGGGTCAACTGGGTCATCGGCGCTGAAATCCTTGTAAAATCTGAAACGAATCGTCGGTAGTAGCCGGCTAATCCAAGGAAGCTGCAAACCTCTGCCACTGAGCTAGGTACTGGCCTTGACTCGATGGCCACAATCTTCTGGGGATCCAATTCCACTCCTCATCGAGTAATGATGTGACCCAAGTACGAAATGCGAACGAGCCAGAACTCGCATTTGCTGAACTTGGCGTACAACTGATGCTCTCTAAGCGTCTGGAGGACGATTCTGATATGCTGCTCATGCTCTGCTCCACTCTTGCTGTAGACCAGGATATCATCTAGGAACACAATCACAAACTGATCCAAGTAAGGCATGAAAATGCGATTCATGAGGTCCATGAATACGGCTGGCGCATTGGTCGCTCCAAAGGGCATAACAAGGAACTCCCAATGCCCATACCTCGATCTAAACGCTGTCTTCAGGATGTCCTGCTCTCTAACTCTAATCTGGTGGTATCCTGATCGCAAGTCTATCTTCGAAAATACCGAAGCCCCTCTGAGTTGATCAAACAAGTCATCTATCCTTGGGAGAGGGTATCTGTTCTTGATTGTCACTGAGTTCAAGGTACGATAATCTACACATAGCCTGGACGTACCATCCTTCTTTTTCACAAGAAGCATAGGGGCTCCCCAAGGCGATCCACTTGCATGAATGGATCCCTTGGTCCTGAGTTCTTCAATCATCTTGTACAAAATCTCCAACTCTGAAGGCGACATTCTGTAGACTCGCTCTGATACTGGTGTTGTTCCGGGAATCAAGTCTATAGTGAACTCGATCTCCCGCTCTGGCGGCATCCCTGGAAGTTCTTCTGGGAAGACATCTGGAAATTCTTCAACTATCCTGGGCAACTGCTCTGCTGCTACTGCCATCCGCAACACTGGGGAAGATGGCTCCACGACGCCTCTGGAAAATAAGAACTCTGGCTCGCCTAGAATGCTGAAAATAACCCTGCCACCATGGCAGTCTATCCTAGCATACTGGTTTCTCAACCAATCCATGCCTAAGACTACATCATAGTCTGCCATAGGTAATTCTATAAATCTAGCGGGGAACTTTCTACCGCTAACTACGATCCGACACGAGGAAAACACTCGATCTACTCCCACAAGACCATTACCAGTAAGTATATTAAGCCTCACTGATAAGGACTCGGGCTCCAATCCTATCCGTGTCGTGAATCTTGCAGACATGAATGAATACGATACACCAGAATCAAATAATACCAATGCTGGAGAGGAGTTGACGAGAATAGTACCTGCCACTACCTCACCTGGTGCAACTTCTTCTTCCATAGTCATCATCATGACCTGACCTTGTCCTCTAGCTGCGGGTCCCCTCTGCTGGAAACCTCTCTGCCTGCTCTGCACTTGGGCTTGGGTATACTGCTGCTGGTTCTGCTGATGAAACGCTTGGGCCTGAGGCAACAATGGCCTCGGATACTGCTGCTGCTGCTTAGGTGCTGGTCCCCTAACCGATGGACTGGTTAGGTTGGAGGAGGATGAACTACCCCTATTCGGGCAGGCTCCTATCTTGTGATCTACCGCTCCACAAGCTAGGCACAATCCTTGCGCCCTACGACAATCCGCCACTACATGGCCTGGCTTTCCACAATGAAAACATCCCATCGCGGAAGTCTGCTTCTTCTTCTGCTGCTGCGGGTACGTCGGGGTCGAATGCTGAACCGACGTCACTGAGGCCGCTCGCCTCGGAGTTCCAATAGTCAAACTTCTAGCTGCCGGGGCTGGAGCTGATGATTGGTACATCTGACTGTGGGACCGCTTCCTACCTCCGGTCCTATCCACGATCCTCTGGGAGGTGTACTCATGCCTCCTAGCTGCTCTCAATACTGCATCGAACGTCTGGTGCTCGAACTGCTCGACTGCTAACAAGATCTCCAAATGCAGTCCCTGCTAAAACCGCTGGGCCCTATCAAACTCGGTTGCCACCAAGGTGGGGGCAAACCTACTGAGTCTAGAAAACTCAGATGCATAAATGTCGACCGTTCTGCCTCCTTGCTTTAAGTTGGTAAATCTCGTCTGTAGGTCGTACCGAGCTACAGCATCAAAATACTTCGTCTGGAATCTCTCTCTAAATATTGCCCAAGCAATGGGTGCCACTAATCCCATGGCCTGCGCTGCCCACCAACTGCGAGCTAAATCTAGCAACTGCAGGCGTACCACCGCCACCTTCTCATTCTTAGGTGTTCTAGCTGCCTCCAGAATCACCTCGGTATCCTGAAGCCAAGCGTCCGCGGCAATCGCATCTTCACTGCCGTCGAAGAAGGGAGGGTTCAAGCGCTTAAAGTTGTTGGCCGCGCTGTTTCCTGGGTGACCGCCTCTGGTCAAAGCATCTGCCACTACCTGGTGCAAGGCGTCTCCTCTGCGATCTTGGGAAGCTATCAAGGTCCTGATGAGACCTACCAAAGTGCCATCATCCGACTCGGCAGGCTGAACGGGCTGAACTGGGGGCTCTCCTCCAGTAGGCACAACTCTGGAGGCTATTTCGGAGTGCTGGGCTTGATCTCTGGGCTGCTGGTCCACGGGAGTTGGTCCGCCTTGCTGATCGGCTGGTTCATGAACAATGCCGCTGAAGAAAATGACATAGAAAATAATAAGGAAGGACCAGGACAGATCGACGATACAAGCATGTGATCAGGTCAAGATTCCAGGGATTCAGAGGATATGAATGGAGTTCAAGGACGAGTACTGATTGAGACATCTATTCGGTAAACCCTCATATTTCTTGAATGCCAAGACCTGCATGGGCCACCACTTAAACCATGTCACGCCCCAGAACCAGAATACTGGAGAGCGGGGGCGAACATAACCAGCTACGCATATTAAAATGGAAACCACCTCGCTATACGGTCACGGCTGTCTAGATATGAGGGTTTACTACAAGCCAATGGTCTCTTATGGTCAAGCCTATTGTCTCAATCTCAAGCAAGTAATACAATTACAAGATGTTAGACCACCAAATATACAATAAAGGCGTCCCAAATATTACATATTCAGCTGATCATGAAGCTAGTCGTACAAAATGCGAGGACTAGCAAGAGTTAAGTCATACATGATCAACCCTAGGATTTGTTAATCATGTTTACAGCCCGTAGGCAGACAGTAAGTAAATGTGCATCGAGCTAACAAGTGCTCGTCGGCTAAATGCCTCAAAAGAATAATTTTACAATAGAGTGAGTGAAACAAAATAGGAAACCCACTCGTAGCCCGAATTCCTTCTAGTCGCCACCATCGGGCTGGAGGTTCGGTAGATCCTCGGGAGCTGCTCCGAAATCTGGCCACACAAAACCAGCTGGGTCAAACCCCAGAAAGAGCAAGTGCCACAAAGGAGGCCACAAAATAAGAATAAAACTAGCATATCAGAACATAAGAAAATAGAAAGAAAGCACAGGTAATAAAAGTACAGCCGGACAATAAGCGACTAGGGACATGGAACCATTCCGGGAGCCAGCTTACAACCCGTAAACCAAACAAGGATCGGGGTTGTAACCCTTCGCCTGAATAGCACATGTCCCTATCCATTATTGTTAAGATAAGTAAAACAATCATGCTCAGGGGTACCAGGTACTGGGACTAGACAAGACTTAGATAGGGCTAGACACCATACATTCACAAGCGGCCAAGCAATTACTACGGCTTACTACTTTAACTAACTAGGGTTATCACAAGCCTAATTACTAACAAGATGCAATGAGAATTTCCCAGTCCCAAGACCTGCAGACTATCCAGTTATCCTTCTGCGGGTTGAGAGTATGGTTGGGTACATCGCCCAGGAGACGATATACCTTTAGGTGACTTAGAGGTGCAACACATGACAGTGTGCTGGAAATGTGCTCTACTCGTCGGCAAGCTACAAGTCCAATTAAGGCGCCCAGATAACGAGATTGCCTGTGACTGGAAATTCTCTATGTTCTAGTTTGATCTAATCATTAGCCTAATCCATATTAGCGCGAATCCCTGGCCGTGGTACCCAAGAATTGACGTCCTAGATATGATGCAAGACAAGACAAGTGGATTGCACAAGCAAGCAAGCAGGAACACCCACGGTGTCAGAGTTAGTTACAAGAGTCAAGTTAGCCATCGCAACGGCATCAAGTCAAGCCAGGTCAAGTCAAGTTATAAGTTCAAGTTACAAGTCAGGTACAAGTCAAGAGTGCGCCGCCACGGGCCACTATCAAGTTATCTAGTTACCAGGGTTAATATGAATCACAGGTTACAAGTTAAGTGTACACCCCATCGGGTTACTATCAAGGATATCAGAAGTACCAGGATCATAAATCACAGAAATCAGGAGACCATATTAGTCATAAGCAAATCATCAAGACCGTGCCAGGTCGTATCGAGCCAAGACAGTCGTGTTATGTGGAACAAGATCTCAAAACTCCAATTAATAATAGAGAAACCAAGCCCCAGAAATAATACCAAAGCACCATGATTAGTGGATTGCGCAAGGGTCCCTGGGATCGGGTTGCACAAGGTGTCAGGGGGTTAGATGGCGCTGAGTTGGGTTGCGCAGGGTGTGAAGTGCGCGGGGGTCAAGTGCGCTGGGTCGAGGGGCGCTGGGGGTCAAGTGTGCTGGATCGAAGGGCGCTGGGGGTTGAACTGTGCGAGATGAGTTGCGCTGAGGATGTATCGCTCGTGGGATGAACTGCGCAGGGTTAGACGGCGCTGAGTTGGAATGCGCAGGATGTGAACTGCGCAGGAGTCAAGCCAGTTGGGAGCGAGCGCGGTTCGCCAAAGGACGAGCTGCACAGTCGGTACTGCGCTAAAGAGCGCTGGCCGAGGGGAGGATGCGCGGTTCAGCCTTGCGCTAAAGAGCGCAAGCCGAGGTCTTCTTCTCCAGGCCGGAAGGAAGCTCTAGAACACCAAAAACTTCAAATCTTCATATCTTGGCCAAACAAAACCAAATCTGGATTTTCAAAGTTCTAACTTGTATAAAATTGAATTCTATTCCACATGGAAGCATCAAAACAAGCAAAAATCAGAGTTTAATAGATCAAAACCAAGAATTTTCGAAAATGGTTAAAACCTAGATCTAGAAAAAATAGAAGCTCCAAATCACAAAATGCCAAGTTCTAATGTTGATCACCATGGCCTAATCTAGCTATTGGATAAATAAATAGGGTTCTTCTTTGGTGGCAAGGTGTACTTGCCTATGATGTTGGTGGAGGAAGGAAGAAGAAGATAGAGGAAAATAAATGAAGTAAAGAGGAGAGAGAAAAGTTAGGTGGGATTTAATGGTGGAGGATATGTTATGTTTGAGTGTGGAGGTTAGCTAAGGTGTTCCAACTGCATATTAAACCAAACCAAACCAATCCTACTCCACAAAATAAAACCAAGCCATGTCAAAACCCATTTTACGAGAAAACCCAAAATCTGCAAGTCGAGCCAAAATACAATTACAGGCCAAAATCCAAGAAAAGAAAACACAAGTCCGAAATACATGCAAGCTTAATTCAAATATGTATCTCGAATTACGGGCATTACAGTATCAATAGAGATGGGATAGGCAGCAGTCCTATGTGCAAACTGCATCCCATGTTGGTTGCGTTCTGAACAGTACAGAGAATCCAAGAGATGGTATGGGGTTCAGGTATTATATGATATCAGAGCAATCGGACCGGAATATCAATATGTCACCCGTAGGAGTTCCTACATGTACAATTTGCAAGCACAAGGGTTGATATACTTAAAATGTAATCAAGGGAGAGAATCCTAACGGAGGGTTCAAACCACAAGGAGGATTAGAGTCTAAAACAGTCCTAAGGGGATCCAGGTAGCATAGGTGACTACTAATCCTCGTATACCAATCCTATATGAGGACAGGGGTAGATAAATTCGTGTGTGCATGTGCATGCGTATCGGAGTTAATAGAATAACTCTGTAAGTAAGATACATATATGCAAGGTTGGTAGCAATAGGCAATGATGTGGTAGTCGCCCTTAAGCTCTGACACGAAATATCACTGTTTGTGCAGTCTTTGGACTCATTTGAGTATTTATTTAGTTGTGATACTCTGATACAGAGTGACTAACTAAACCAACTGAACTCTAATGTATTGGCATGAAGGTTGTGGCTAGGCATATGGGATTTGTGTTCAAAATTTGTTCCAATGGCAACGGCTGCCTGAACTCTCCTAAATACAGTACCAATAATAACTTTGTGTCGACTATTATGTGGTAGAGTAGCAAGTAACATTTGAGTTCCTAACAATATCTTGCCGAAGGGAAGGGTTGTCCAGTTGCTTGAACTTATTGAAGCAGTAGAGGGTATTCAAGGGAGTACACTTGGCAGCTTTTGTCAGCTAAGTTCCTCATATTATTTGCACCTTCTATATTCTAGCCTTATGCATTTATAGGTCACCTCTTTGCCGTAGGTAAATTTTTGAGAATGTCTAATATCTATATCTTAAGCATATCAGGAAGCTTATATGGTTTGGTCAGAATTGGGTGTGATTGGAAACTTTCATGTTGCTGTTAGCTTTTGAATATTATGCTGAAATAGAGAATTATTTTACATGACAGTATCATCCTCTTTTGTATTGAACCTGTTGATTGTTTTCATAAAAATGAGGTTTTCAGTGCCATGCTCTGGATTTTCTATTTGGGTATTACCAATAGTCCAATATATCCAATTATTTCAGTTTCAGAACCTTAAAGTCAGGAGATGGGGCTCGAGCTCCTGAACATACCTAGCTAAGTCTAGGGTAGTGGTAAAAAGGTGCCTAATGAGTAGTGTACTTAGTATCCTAGATTTTATACCTAAGGGAATAAAAAGGAGACTAGTTTCAGTAGGCTACAAACCAAATACATGCTAGAGGGCTAATAGGAAAAACCCTAGTGTTACCCAATTATCATGAACCAAATTGATAAGGATTAATTTAGAAGCCTAATAGAAGATTGATAGGATTGATGTTAAATTTCTTTTTTATATATATCTTAACTTAATTAATCATAAATTTAGGTTGTGTAGACTTCGACTCAGCACTTGACCGTATCCACAGCTCGGGACCACAGGCAAGTATACCTTGCCGAACTAATGCAGTATTTACATGTTTTCTTTTCTATGTTATTTTCTTCTCATATTGCACCTGGTTTATCGTCTATTGTTTTACTTGTCTTCTCGTTACACGTGCACGTAAAATTGTTCTTGTTTTCTATTAATGCTTGTGTGGATTTTTGTGTTCTTGTGATTTTTGTGAGATTGTCATTGTCGCTATGCCTTGATTTGATTCCTTTAGGAGAGGAGATTAGTACTAGAATTGGATCTTCTCAATTGGAAGTATCTTGCATTGTGCTACAATTGAAACACAATATAGATTGGGAGTATCTTGCATTGTACTACAAGCTATAGGAGTTATTCGTTTGATTGTGAGCCAAGTCTAGTATTACAGTTTCCACATGACATGTCGTTTTTAGATGTTCTTCTTACATTGTTCTTGTCTTTCATACATGTTAATGTCATATTAGTAGGCATGTTTTTATGTATCTTGCTAGTCCTCTGAGGACCTGATGATCTCTTCAGATTTAGCCGAGTTTGAGCCAGGTACAGACGAGCAGGTTTGAGCCAGCATTGGTCCATGGTACCACTGCAGCTGAGGGTACCTTTGATATTTAGCAGTTTGGACAGTTACTTCGTTTCCATGTTTCTATTTTATTTTCATCTATTGGTAGTAGATTTGTGTCCACCGGACGTAACTGGAATTCTTGATAAACTTGATACTCCATTTTATATTATCATTCATTATTCAGTTTTATTTGAGTTAGTTGATTGTATCATATTTGTGGATGAGATCTAGACTGCCATGTAGTTCTATAGATTCTGTGATTTGTGTATATAAGACAGCGTTCTACCGCTGACACTACAGCGTAAGCTGGACTTGGATACGTCTCGTATCCGGAAAGCGGGTGCGGGTCGTGACACTAACCATCTAAAGTATTTTTGCAGTTGAGAACAAACCTTTCGTCGCATGAGACCTGACTATAAATAGGATCTGGCATAGTTTCCACTTGGGCACCAGTGACCTAAGCGGATGACGTTCAAAAATGATACTGGCCAACCTGAGGGGGTAAGCATACCCGTATCTCCAGCGGAGCTTCCGGGTTACAAGGAAATATGTAATAGAAGCCCATTTGATAAGAAAATGTTCTCCCCACCCGATGTACTTATCGAAGTCGCATCCGCGATCATGTACCTCTACTAACTGCTAAGTCTCCTAACATGCCTCTATTAACAGTTAGACCTAACGCATACGTACGAGTGATCAGCCAACACGTAAGTACCTCTACATGCTACTCATCTCACACATACCTTATGGTACAACTGTATCAAGGTTTATGATATACACTACAAATGGTAATCCTTTAACTCTAGGTCCATATGTAATCAAAGAATAATAAGTAAAGTAAAGCTAATATCACTGAGCAGGCAATAAATTAGGAACTATAATAATGGTACAGCTACAAGAACTGGAAATAAATAAACAGTGATATGCAATAACAAAATGCAGAATAAATACAAGCAGTAAATATGTCAAGGTATCTTGCCTGAGTTTGTGTGCAAAAGGGCGACGTTCAATAGCTCGAACCGTCAGAATAGTGAAGCGATGAAAGCCAAATCCCGTATACGTCCTCGGATGCTGAAATAAATACCACAAACGTTTTTGGAATAAAAGATATGTCTAGGAAATGCCTATCCAAAAGTCTAATTCTGGAACACGGGCAAAATCATAATTTTGGATCAAAACGATGTCCGCTGTTGGACCCGTTTTGCACCGAAACGCGTGCCAGAACCTACGGTCTCTAAAGTCGTCAAACTATATGTCTACGGAGCCGGTTTGAGGAGACAAATCCAACCGTATGTCCAAAGTTAGGTTCCGACGGGCTGTGCATAATTTTACCCATTAAAGCGGGTCACGGGCCCGCCAAATAGGCGTTCCGATCGAACTTCTCAGAATCGGACCAAACCTGGCATACAGGACCAGAGAAATGATATGGTCCTGCCGGGACAAGTTTCGTCTCGATTTGACGAACGTGC
The DNA here is from genome assembly GCA_029216955.1 of Iris pallida. NCBI lineage: Eukaryota > Viridiplantae > Streptophyta > Magnoliopsida > Asparagales > Iridaceae > Iris > Iris pallida. The sequence goes on along the minus strand of JANAVB010020800.1, from coordinate 978,775 downwards.
ACAAAGTAATTGTAAAATTTGCAAATAGGCCGATACGGTGAATTTCGACAGTTACGCATCAAATTCGTCGTGCACACGCAACCAATTTGAATTTCGTCAAAGCCCACATGTCCACAAAGTCGATACGCACCTTTTGATGCTTTCGGTTCACGACCACGTCGCCCAGTTTGACGGGACGTATGTCGTATCGGAGAGTTTTTCTCAAAATCTAATTTTCGAAAAACAGGTTTTTGTCTAACTTTGAAAAGGATTTAACTACAATATAATCAGTCAAGATATAAACTAAGAGTTGGATCTCCATCTGGTATATATTTTTATCAAAACTGTTCGAACAGATCTTCAAGACTGTCGAGGAATCGGCAAAATTTTGCCTTCCAAGCAAGGGTTTTGGATTGGTCCTATCTCTGTTTCCAACAGATTTTCTTTCGACTTTTGCGTCAATTTTCCCAACTGGTTGTTGGACTATCTCCAACCTAATTGCCAGGATCTCGAGAGGGTTGTGTAGACTATACGTAGGAATTTACAGATTCGAAAATGAGCAAACGTCGACAAAGAAAATATACTACGAAGTTGGGGGGGCTCAAGGACTGCTGTCGTCGTCACCACGCGGCTGTTGTGCGCGTGCGCGGTTCTGCCGGCACTGTGGTCGTCCTCCGACGGCGGTGCACGGCGGTCCAGGGGTGTGCGCCGACGTCGTGCCAGTAGGGCGCGATAGAGGTGGCGTTTGGAGTTAGGGTTTGAAAGGGATTCACCCTGTCCCATATGCATATGTATAACATGTTCTGAACAGAGGGGGGTTTAGTCTCGGTCGGGTTTGCGATAGCACTGTTCCCACAAGGGAACAGTGCATGGCCCATTTCTTTTTTCTTTTTTAAAAGCTATATATATATATATCCCATATATATATTTATATATACACATGTATATATATCCTAAAATCATAAAATCTAAAATACTTTAAATAAATATTATAATTACCAATACTCTTATTATCTATATATGGAAAAAGTACATTTATATCTACATATATATATTTGTATATATCCTAAAATAAGACCTTAAACATTTAGATATGCATATAATATAGCTATCCCAGAAAATTCTTTGTTCCTAGAAATGTATAATAAAATGCTTTTGAACTATTTTTAACTAGGTATTCTACGTTTTATATTTTATGTAAAAAATATTTACTTAGTATAGAAATTTTTCTATTATTATTATTTAAATAAAACAAAGACTATTTTCAAAATCCTTCATAATCAATAAATAAATATTAAAACTTGGAAAGATAAAAATAATGTGATTTCATAATTTATAATGGACAGAATAATAAAATGAATACATCTAGTGATGCTTATGGCTGATAAGCTAGAAGGCACTCGACTGTACTAGTCGTGCCATGTTGTCTAGTCATCGTGCTTAAAAATATTTAAGCATGACTGCGATTATCTTTATAAAAAAATTCAACGCAAATTATTTAAGCAATAAAATAAAAAAAATCCTCCAAAATTTGGGGGATTACAGATGGCCTAGTTCTGGCAGTCAGAAGGCCAATGGTAATGACTCATAAGACACCAAGAAAATCCGAACCTAAATGGGAAGGACCCTTCATCATAGAGACGGTATACTCTAACAGTTCTTACCGCCTCGCTCAACCCAACGGGGACTTGTTCATGATGCCCATCAACGACAAGTTCCTAAAAAAGTACTACTCTTGAAACCCTTCAAAATGTTCTTCCTTCTCCCCAGCAAGAGAATTTACGAACTCGATAACCAAGTTCACTCACCTCCTTTGGAAATCATATGCTTCTGGAGCCCAGTTGTTCCGTTGCATTGTCTCCCCGGTAGAAGAACAACCATGTTCATATCACCTCTGAGTTGTTTCTCTACAGCCAACAGAGCTGAATCTTACATCCCGTAAGGTCACGCTAAGTACTGTGTTTACCACGTACATATTACCTCTGAGCAAACATTTCATCTAAACAACCCCCGGTTGTTTCAATTCAATCATAGAACATCCACGTCCACACCACCTCTGAGTTATTATATGTATCCCTACCGAGTTCATTCCTACCATGTCCATATCACCTCTGAATAAGATAGCTCTTCTATTAGTCCCATATTTACCACGTCCATATTATCTATAATTAAATATGTCGGTTCCCCCTCTCAGCTTATTATCGGCACCTAGAAACCAAGGTGCACAAAAGATAATAGGTCCACCAGAAATCACAAGGTTCATTACAGAAATGAACAAAGCAAAAGTTCTTTATTTTTTCATCTAAACAAGAAGTAAAAGGACTACATTTGCAAAAGAAAAGAGACAAATGCGTCTCAAACAAAAAAGCAACAAAAAGACGAAGGAACTACGGGTCAGCGGACAGTTCGTTAATACGGCACTTCAAAGCTTCGGCCCTGGTCTCCACTGTTACCAAAATGCGACGTTCAGCTTCACAACACATCGTCTGCCTGGACTCAGAGGGGAGGTCAGCTTCATGTTTGGCATCCAGTTCCTTCTTCTGACGGAGTAAGAAGGCCACATGGCAAAAGAAATTCACCGTTTCTTCTTTAAGCTGGATATCTTCAGCCTGTGCTTGTTCAGAATCAGCCAAGAGTTGAGCCCGCTGCCCTTGAAGAAGACGAATCTTGGCGTCAACTTTCGCTATACTGACGTTCAAAGATGTCACGCCCCAGAACCAGAATACTGGAGAGCGGGGGACAGACACAGCCAGCTACGTATATAGAAGTGTAATCCATCTCGATACACGGTCACGACTGTCTAGATATATGAGGGTTTTACTACAAGCCAACAGTCACTTATGGTCAAGAACAAGCTTAGTGTCTCAAACTCAAGCAAGCAAGTAAATATAACAAGATGGTAGATCATCAGACATACAAAGTAAGGTATCTCATACATTACATATTCAGATGATCATGAAGCTAGTCATACAAAATGCGAAGACTAGCAAGAGTTTAAGTTATACATGATCAACCATATGATTTGTTAATCATGTTACAGCCCTTAGGCAGACAGGAATATAAATTTAACACGAGCTAACACTTGCTCGGTGGCTAAATGCCTCAAAAGAATAATTTATAATAGAGTAGGAGAGCAAAATAAAACCCACTCGTTGCCAAGGTTGCGCCTAGTGTTCACCATCTGGCTGGAAGGCTGGAAGATCCTCGGGTGCTACTCTGAAATCTGGCCATACAAAACCAGCTGGGTCAGACCCCAGAAAGAGCAAGTGCCACAAAGGAGGCTTCACTTAAGAACTAAAACTAGCACATTAGCACATGAGAACATAAATGATAATAAAAGACATGAGTTAGAGAAAACAGGGTGATAAACGGTAAGATAACTAAGGTACTATTCCGGTAGCCAAGTTACAACCATTAAACCAAACAAGGACCAGAGTTGTAACCCTTCACCTGAACAGAGCTTAGTCTATAACCAATTATCGACAAGAGTAAAGCATAACAGTAATGTGCTGTAGTAATCATAGACTGGCACTGCTTAGACAAGACTAGACTCCCTTCATCAATCTCGGCCATGCAATGAGTACGGCTTGATACTTTAACTAACTAGGGTTATCACAAGATTAGTTACTACCGAGATGCAACGAGATATCCCTACGGCCACAAGCCCTGCAGACTATCCAGGTTATCTAGACGCAAGATTCATGCTAAGAGTTATCATGACTTGTTAGGTGACTTGAGTACAACATATGATAGTGTGCATAGTAATCGTTTTATGAAGTGCTCCACATGACAGTGAGCTGGAAATGTGCCCTACTCGTCGGCAGGCTACAAGTCCATCAGAGAAGGCACCCAGATAACGGGATTGCTTGTAGCCGGAATACCTCTATATATGAACTACTTAATCAATCTAGTCATTAACCTAGTCCGATTCAGTATAAATCCCTGACCGTGGTAATCAGGAATTCATATCCTAGCCATGATACAAGACGAGATATGTAGCTTACACAAGCACAAACAACCACGGTGTCAAGACAAGAATTACTTAGCAAGTCAAGATAGCCGTCACAACAGCATATCAAGATTTTTATGTTAGGTTTACTTATCAAGAGTGTGCCACGACGGGCAACTATTATCATGCCAATGTTGCTTGTCAAGAGTGCGCCACGGCGGGCCATTATCATGTCATGTTACTTGTTACATGGTAAGAGTGCGCCTTAACAAGCCACTATCGTGTTCCATTCTTATATTATCATGATTAAGAGAAACATGCATAAAATAGCTAGTAAGATAATCTTGATGCCAAGGAAATGATCTACAACTTTCAAGTTGGGAGTTGGAAGAAATTTTGGCCACAATTCAGCCAAATAGGACATAAAACAGCCAAAATAGGCACTATACGGCATTCTACGACACTATGTGGCCTCCTGCGGCACTATGCAACCTTCTGCGATACTATGCAGCCTCCTGCGGTACTATGCAGCCTTTTGTGACACTATACAGCCTTCTGCGATACTATGCATCAATACGGCACTATGCAAGCCATGCGGCACTATTTATTCATGTGGCACTATGCATCCATACGGTACTATGTAAGCCATACGGCACTATTCATTCATGTAGCACTATTCATTCCTGCGGTACTATGCATCCATATGGTACTATGCAAGCTCTGCAGCACTATTCATTCCTATGACACTATTCATTCTTGCGGTACTATGCAAGCCATGCGGCACTATGCATCCATGCGGCACTATTCATTCATGCGGTACTATTTATTCCTGCGGTACTATACAATCCATACAGCACTATGCAAGTCATGCGGCACTATGTAAGCCATGCGGCACTATGCAGCCATGCGGCACTATTCATTCCTGCAGCACTATTTATCGTCCCTGCCAAATTCAGGACAAATGAACTAGAAAATATCCAAATCTTATTTTGGCCATAACTTCCTCAAAACAAGTCGAAATCTAACTTTTCAAAGGTCCATTTTGGGTAAAATTGAATCTCTACAACGTAAAACAATCAAAACTTAAAAATAATGAAGATTGGTAGATCAAAACCCAAGAAAATTGAAAATGCTATAAACTTAGATCTACAAAAATCTATCCATCAAACCCAAAATGTCAAGTTCTAAAGAGACTTAAAATAAAGTAAGGAAGAGAATAGAACAATAAAACTTGGGATCCATCATGAAGAAAGTTGCACTTGCCTAGGACTTGGTAGGTGGGAGGAGTAAATGAAGAAGATGAAGAAGTAAATGAAGAAGTGAATGAGGAGATCTAGAGAGAAGGAGTTGGGTTATATATCAACCCTCTTCATCTCAAGCCAAGCCAAACCAAGTCAAATTGAACCAAACCAATCAAATAAACTAAGTCAAGATTAAACCAAGACTAGGCTAAGCAAAATAAGTCTAACTACGGTCCACCTGATAAATGTCAGAAATCTCGTATACGCATACGAAAATACGTATAACGAGAAACGGGAGTGACAACTCTACCCACCTTAAAAGAATTCTGTCCTTGAAATTTAATCAAGAGACTAGAGATGTCAGGGCAATCTATATTAATCATAAGCAAGCTACGACTAGCAGTCAATCAAGCAATCATTCATGCAAGTAAGGAATTAAAAGTATAAGGCATAAGGAAGACATTATACCTTATGAGTCAAACAGGTGTGGATATCGCGAGTGGATATCATCCTCACACTGCCACGTTAAGTCACCCAAAGAGTGGTGACCCCAAGCAATACGGACTAAAGTAATAGTCTTGTTCTTGAGCACCTTCTCTCTTTGGTCCAATATGGATACGGGCCTTTCCTCATACGAAATGTTGGTACCAACAACCAATTCCGAATGATCAAGTACATAGCTCGGATCCGGGATGTACCATCGCAATTGGAATACATGGAAAATATCATGTACCTCACTTAACGATGGCAGAAGAGCGAGACGATAGGACACATCATCTACTCGCTCTAGAATATAAAACGGCCCTATATACCTAGTACTGAGCTTTTCTCGTACGCCAAAACGAATGACGCCACGGGTAGGCGAGATCCTAAGGAATACGTAGTCGCCGACAGAAAACTCAAGGAGACGCCGCTGAGAATCGGCCCAATGACGATAACGATCTTGTGCAACTCGAAGATGATCTCTGACTCGTCTGACCGCCTCAATAGTCTGCGTAATCATTTTAGGACCAAGCATCTGCCTCTCGTCTACAACATCCCAGGCTAAAGGAGATCTGCACTTTCTGCCATACAATACCTCGAAAGGTGCCATCTGAATACTAGCCTGGAAACTATTGTTGTACGAAAACTCCACTAGGTGCAAGTGATCTTCCCACGAACCACCAAAATCTAGCATACAAGATCGTAACATATCTTCGAGAGTCTGAATCGTGCGTTCTGACTGACCATCTGTCTGTGGATGATATGCTAAACTGAACTTGAGATGAGTCTTCAAACTCTCTTGAAGACTTCGCCAAAAGTACGATGTATATCTTGAGTCTCTGTCTGATATGATACTAACTGGCACTCCATACAATCTGACTATCTGTCTGAGGTACATCTCTGCTAGCTGATCCGTTGACTGACCAATTCTGAAGGGAAGAAAATGAGCTACCTTCGTGAGAGGATCAACTATAACCCAGATAGAATCTCTTCCAGCTGGGGATTTAGGTAACCCAGTTACAAAATCCATGGTAATGTGCTCCCATTTCCATTCTGGGATTGATAAAGGTTGAAGAAGTCCAGCTGGTCGCTGATGTTCAGCCTTAACTTGTTGACAGACTAAACAACGAGAGATAAACCGGGCTATCTTCCTCTTCATGCCATTCTACCAGAAATACAGACGAATATCTTGGTACATCTTCGTGCCACCGGAATGAAGTGAATACTGAGAACTGTGAGCCTCTGCCATGATCTCCTGTCTGATATCACCACTGGGTACACAAAGAGGCCTCCTATGTCAAATTGTACCATCTTCGTGAATACATAACTCTGCTCTCCGACCTGTTTCACACTCTGCTCTGAGCCGCTGAAGCTTAGAATCTGCTGATTGTGCCATCTTGATCCTCTCAACTATGCTGGACTGAACTTGCATGCTGGCCATCAATGCAACATTTGTAGGAAGAACTACTTCTATTCCCATTTTCTGAAGATTTGTTAACAATTCTGGTTGCGTTGTTAGGAAATAAACTCCGGCTCTTCTGCTCAATGCATCTGCAACAATGTTGGCCTTCCAAGGATGATACTACAAGTTGATGTCATAATCCACAAGTAGCTCTAGCCATCTTCTCTGACGCATATTAAGATCCTTCTGGGTAAACACATACTTAAGACTCTTGTGGTCGGTGAAAATCTCCACCCGATCTCCATATAAATAATGCCTCCAAAGCTTGAGTGCGAAAACCACTGCTACTAATTCCAAGTCATGGGTTGGGTAATTCCTATCATGATCACGAAGCTGACGTGATGCATAAGCTACTACCTTACCATGCTGCATCAAGACACATCCCAATCCTCTGCCAGAAGCATCACAATAAACTAAAAATCCTCCAGTCCCATCTGGAAGCATGAGAATGGGAGCCGTCATTAATCTTCACTTCAACTTCTCGAATGAACTCTGACACTCTGTTGTCCAAGAAAATTGCACCTTCTTGCGGGTCAACTGCGTCAATGGCGCTGAAATCCGAGCAAAGTCTGACACAAACCATCGGTAATAGCCGACCAATCCTAGGAAACTCTGAACTTTTGCGATGGTACTAGGTACCGGCCATGTCTCTATGGCCACTATCTTCTGGGGGTCTACTTCCACTCCACCTCTGGTGATAATGTGACCTAAGTACGAGATACGATCCAGCCAAAACTTGCACTTACTGAACTTTGCGTACAACTGGTGTTCCCTGAGAATCTGAAGAACTACACGAAGATTCTGCTCATGCTCTACTTCACTCTTGCTATAGACTAAGATGTCGTCTATGAACACTATTACGAACTGATCCAAATAGGGCATAAAAATATGATTCATGAGGTCCATGAATACGGCTGGCGCATTGGTCGCTCCAAATGGCATAACAAGGAACTTCCAATGTCCATACCTCGATCTGAATGCTGTTTTCAGGATGTCTTGCTCTCTGACTCTGATCTGATGATACCCTGACCGTAAGTCAATCTTCGAGAATACTGCCGCTCCTCTGAGTTGATCAAATAAATCATCTATCCTTGGTAGAGGATATCTGTTCTTGACTGCTACAGAGTTCAAGGTACGATAATCAATACATGATCTTGACATACCATCCTTCTTTTTCACAAGAAGTATCGAGGCTCCCCAAGGTGATCCACTAGCACGAATGAATCCCTTAGTTCTGAGTTCATCAATCATCTTGTACAAGATCTCTAACTCTGAAGGTGCCATCCTGTAGACTCCTCCTGACACTGGTGCCGTCCCTGGAAGCAAATCAATGGTGAACTCTAATTCTCTCTCTAGGGACATACCGTGAAGCTCTTCGGGGAACACGTCTGGAAACTCTTCTACGACTCTGGGAAACTGAACTGCCACTGCTACTGCCATCCGCAATACTGGGGAAGAAGGTTCTACTTCGCCCCTGGATCGGTTCGTCGGGAATACCAAAAATAATCCTGCCAATATGGCAGTCTATTCTTGCGTATTGCTCCTTCAACCAATCTATTCCTAGGTCCACATCATATTCAGCCATCGAGAATTCTATCAACCTAGCGGAAAACTCTCTACCGCTAACTACGATTCGACACGAGGAATAGACTCTATCTACTCCCACAAGACTGTTACCAGTAAGTATATTGAGCCTTACTGATAATGACTCGGGCTCCAGTCCTATCCGTGTTGTGAATCGTGCAGACCTAAATGAATGTGATGCACCCGAATCAAATAATACTGATGCAGGAAAAGAGTTGATGAGAATGGTACTTGCCACCACCTCACATGATGCCAACTCCTCCTCTACGGTCAAAGTCATCGCTTGACCTTGCCCTCTGGGTGCTGGTCCCCTCTGCTGGAAACCTCTCTGGCCATTCTGAATCTGAGCTTGGACCTGGGCATACTGTTGTGGCCTCTGCTGCTGGAATGCTTGAGCCTGAGGCGGCAATGGCCTCGGAGGCTGGTACTACTGCTGATGTACTGGTGCTGGTCCCCTCACCGAGGGACTAGTCTGGGCCGATGAAGAGGAACCGGCTCTCTGTGGGCAGGACCCTATCATGTGGTCCGATGCCCCACAAGCCAAACACAATCCTTGTGCTCTGCGACATTCTGATACTACATGTCCTAGCTTCCCACAATGAGTGTAGCCCATTGCGGAAGACTGCCTTCGCTTCTGCTGCTGAGGGTACGTCAAAGTCGAATGCAGAACCGACGTAACTGATGGCGCCCTCCTCGGAGCTCCAATAGTCAAGGCCCTAGCTGCCGGGGCTGGGGCTGAGGACTGGGTCATCTGACCATGGGACCGCTTCCGTCCTCCAGTTCTGTCCACTATTCTCTGGGAGGTATACTCATGCCTCCTAGCTGCTTGTAAAACAGTATCAAAAGTCTGATGCTCAAACTGCTCCACTGCTAGAATGATCTCTAGGTGGAGTCCCTGCTGGAACCGCTGCCCTCGATCAAACTCGGTTGCCACCAAGGTGGGAACGAATCGACTCAGTCTTGAAAACTTGGCCGCATATCCACCGACCGTCCTGCTCATCTGCCTGAGATTGGTGAACCTCGTCTGTAGGTCATGCCGAGATACAGCATCAAAGTACTTGATCTGAAACTTGTCACTGAATATTGCCCATGGGACAGGCGTCGCCAACCCAACTACTAACATCGCCCACCAGGTACGGGCTAGGTCCAGTAACTGTAGGCACACTACAGCTACCTTCTCTCTTTCTGGAGTCTTGGCTGCATTCAAGATAACCTTGATGTCCTGGAGCCACACATCAGCTGCAATATTATTTTCACTACCGTCGAAGAAGGGAGGGTTAAAGCACTTAAAACTGTTAGCCGCATTGTTTCCTTGGTAACCAACCCGGCCTATGGCATCTAGTACTTTCTGGTACAGGGCATCGCCCCGACGATCTTGAGATGCAAGCAATTCCCTGATGAGACCCACCAGGGTTCCAATGTCAGGCTCTGCATAATGGATTGGCTGAACTGGGGGCTCTGGATTCCCGGAATGCATGACTCGGGAGGCCGCTCCAGAGTGCTGGGCGTGGTCTCCAGATTGCTGCTGGTCCACTAGAGGTGCTTCGCCTTGCTGATTGGTAGGACCAGGAATAATGCCGCTGAAGAAACGACATGGAGAATAATAAGGAAGGACTATGATAGATCGAGGATAAAAACATGTGATCAGGTCAAGATTTCGGAAAGATTAGAAGACACGAGTAGAGATCAAGGGTGAGTGCTGATTGAGACATCTATTCAGTGAAACCCTCACACATCTTGATTTAAAAGACCTGTATGGGCCACCACTTAAACCGTGTCACGCCCCAGAAACAGAATACTGGAGAGCGGGGGACAGACACAGCCAGCTACGTATATAAAAATGTAATCTACTTCGATATACGGTCACGACTGTCTAGATGCATGAGGGTTTTACTACAAGCCAACTGTCACTTATGGTCAAGAACAAGCCTAGTGTCTCAATCTCAAGTAAGTAAGTAAATGTAATAAGATGGTAGATCATCAGACATACAAAGTAAGGTGTCCCGTACATTACATATTCAGATGATCATGAAGCTATCATACAAAATGCGAAGACTAGCAAAAGTTTAAGTCATACATGATCAACCCTAGGATTTGTTAATCATGTTACAGCCTTTAGGCAGACAAGAATATAAATTTAACACGAGCTAACACTTGTTCGACGGCTAAACGCCTTAAAAAAATAATTTATAATAGAGTGGGAGAGCAAAATAAAAACTACTCGTTGCCAGGGTTGCGCCTAGTGTTCACCATCTGGCTGGAAGGCTGGAAGATCCTCGGGTGCTACTCCGAAATCTGGCCATACAAAACCAGCTGGATCAGACCCTACAAAGAGTAAGTGCCACAAAGGAGGCTTCACTTAAGAATTAAAACTAGCACACTAGCACATGAGAACATAAATGATAATAAAAGACATGATTTAGAGAAAACAGGGTGATAAACGATAAGATAACTAAGGGACTATTCCGGTAGCCAAGTTACAACCCTTAAACCAAACAAGGACCGAAGTTGTAACCCTTCACCTGAACAGAGCTTAGTCTCTAACCAATTATCGACAAGAGTAAAGCATAACAGTAGTGTGTTGTAGTAATCATAGACTGACACTGCTTAGACAAGACTAGACCCCCTTTATCAATCTCGGCAAAGCAATGAGTATGGCTTGATACTTTAACTAACTAGGGTTATCACAAGCCTAGTTACTAGCGAGATGCAACGAGATATCCCTACGGCCACAAGCCCTGCAGACTATCCAGGTTATCCAGACGCAAGGTTCATGCTATGAGTTATCATGACTTGTTAGGTGACTTGAGTGCAACATATGACAGTGTGCATAGTAATCGTTTTATGAAGTGCCCCACATGACAGTGAGTTGGAAATGTGCCCTGCTCGTCCGCAGGCTACAAGTCCATTAGAGAAGGCGCCCAGATAACGGGATTGCTTGTAGCCGGAATACCTCTCTATATGAACTACTTGATCAATCTAGTCATTAACCTAGTCCGATTCAGTATGAATCCCTGACTGTGGTAATCAGGAATTCATATCCTAGCCATGATGCAAGATGAGACATGTTACTTACACAAGCACAAACACCCACAGTGTCAAGACAAGAGTTACTTAGCAAGTCAAGATAGCCGTCACAACAGCATATCCTGATTTTTCTGTTTGGTTTACTTATCAAGAGTGTGCCACGACGGACCACTACTATCATGTCAATGTTGCTTGTCAAGAGTACGCCACGGCGGGCAACTATCATGTCATGTTACTTGTTACTTGGTAAGAGTGCGCCTTAATAGGCCACTATCGTGTTCTATCTTTATATTATCATGAGTGAGAGAAACTTGCATAAAATAGCTAGTAACATAATCTTGAAGCCAAAGAAAACATCTACAACTTTCATATTGGGAGTTGGGAGAAATTTTGGCCATAATTCAGCCAAATAGACATAAAACAACCAAAACAGCCAAAATAGGCACTATACGACATTCTGCGGCACTATGCGGCCTCCTACGGCACTATGCAGCCTCCTACGGTACTATGCAGCCTTTTGTGGTACTATACGGCCTTCTACGGCACTATGCATCCATGCAGCACTATGCAAGCCATGTTGCACTATTCATTCTTGCGGCACTATTCATTCCTGTGGTACTATGCATCCTTACGGCACTATGCAAGCCACGCTGCACTATTCATTCCTACGGCACTATTCATTCTTGAGGCACTATGCATCCATACGGCACTATGCATGTCCTGCGGCACTATTTATTCCTACGACACTATTCATTCATGCGACACTATGCAAGCCATACGGCACTATGCATCCATACGGCACTATTCATTCCTGCGGCACTATTCATCATCCTTGCCAAATTCAGGACAGATGAACTAAAAAATATCCAAATCTTATTTTGGCCATAACTTCCTCAAAACAAGTCAAAATCTAACTTTTCAAAGGTCCACTTTAGGTAAAATTAAATTTTCTACAACATAGAATAATCAAAACTTGAAAATAATGAAGTTTGGTAGATCAAAACCCAAGAAAACTGAAAAGGGTATAAACTTAGATCTACAAAAATCTATCCATCAAACCAAAAAATGTCAAGTTCTAAAGAGGCTTAAAATAAAGTAAGGAAGAGAATGGAACAATAAAACTTGAGATCCATCATGAAGCAAGTTGCACTTGCCTAGGACTTGGTAGGTTTAAGAGGAGTAAATGAAGAAGATGAAGAAGTAAATGAGGAGAGAGAAGGAATTGGGTTATATATCAACCCTCTCCATCTCAAGCCAAGCCAAACCAAGTAAAATTGAACCAAACCAATCAAATAAACCAAGTCAAGATTAAACCATGACTAGGCTAAACAAAACAAGTCTAACTACGATCCACCTGATAAATGCCAGAAATCTCGTATACGCATACGAAAATACGTATAACGAGAAATGGAAGTAACAAAAGATTCCCACAGATTGCCCTTCTCTTCCATAGACGAAGACAACCTCTACTCCTTGGCCTCAGCATCGGCCGGCTCTTGTTCCCAGATAGCCATGGTGTCAGAATAGGATTACTCAACTTCAGTCACTAGCCTATTCTGCTTCTCCTCTATCAAAGCATAAATATCGTTCCGACGGATGTTCTGGAGCTCAGTAAGGTGATGATCGAGCTCAGTAACGGATGCTTCCAAGATCTCAGCCATATGGTCATGGCCCTGGTGAGATCGGATCAACCTGATTTATAGGATCGCCATTGCCTTCGCAGTCATAATATTCTCTCCTTCATCCAGTACGACTGACACTCCTCTCCTCAATATCTTATACATAGCCTCAATAATAAACTTTACATATTCATCCGCATCAGCCAACACTTGAGGCATCATAGCAGAAGTCATCGGAGCCACCACATGAGCCGGAAGAGCAATTAAGCCTGCAGAAGCCCTCACACCTTGACTTGATGATGTTGCCACTACCTGGCTCATATCCTCGGTCTCCATACCTTCAAGGTTAGAAACCGGAGCCTCAATATTCACGGCTTCTATTCCACTAGCAATGTCGACAGGTCTACCAACTGTCGGAGCCGAAACTCTTAAAGGACCCAACACCGTCCCCCAAGTAGAAGGAACCGGGGGAAGTCCTCTACCATAGGGCCATTGCCCTTGTCTGAACCTACCTCGGAGGGTCCACCAACATCCGGGTCCGTCATAATAGACCCTGAAGCAACATCTGCAGCTGGGGCAGATCCTTCTACCCCTGACGAAGGGACAAGGTCGGTACCAGGAGGCAGAATTGATGCTCCCGTATCTTCAACTAAAATAGGAGTAGGACTTAGAAAGTGAGTCACTTCTCCCTTGTCAGCACCTGTTTCCAGAGTGGGAGTCGGGCTCGGCAAATGAGTCGTTCCTCCCACCTCATTACCTATCACTATGACAAGAGTAGGACTCGACAGTGAAGTTTTTCGCAAATTCAATTCCTCTATATCATGACTAGGAGAGGGCTCAGCCGCCAACTCCTCAGTCTGCTCTTCCCTGCCCGTCATGGAGTCCTCTTCAACATTCTCAACATCTTCTTGGGGGACGTCTTTCGGAGAAGATGAGTCCCATTCAACCTCCTCGCCTGGAGGGTCCTACATGATAACTTCCTTTGGGGGCCCCACAATAGTCTTTGGGGCTACCACGGTTGTTTGATTTACCGCCTGTGAAGACTCTGCTTCATCCCCCTGAACAGTTGACGGAGAGGGCTCAACGTTCTCAAACGCCACTACATCAGCGGCATTGTCTCTAGCATGATCCAAAGTGGCTGAAACATCCACTACAATAGCATCATCCAAAATCTTCTCCATGAGAGATGGCACAATCGGAGGGATACGCTCATCAGACGAGCTTGACACCTCCTTTGATCTACCCGAATCTGGCCTCAAATATCGGGGTTTCTTCTTCAACACTTTCTATAAAGAAGAGACTTATAAGAACAAGAAGAAAGGTCAAGTCAGACTGGTGTTAATCTACTTACCGCCGTAGGAATAGACTCTGCTGGTACTGGTGACGGCAATACTGTGGTTCCCGACTTAGTCGCCAACACTTTTCTAGGCTTCTTGGGTACAGAAGATTTTGCCTCTGTCGAAGCACCCCTCCTCAGCTGGCCAGCCGCAGGTTCCCCAGAGAGCCCTATGTTTGTGCTGTAGGGGCAGCCTTAAAAGCTGTAATGTTGGGCGGTCGATGCACCCGAGCCTTCACCATCATATTCTCCGACGCCTTACGTTGTGTCCTAACAATAAAATTGGTCTCCCTGTCATACCCAGGAGAGACAGTACTTATCGCACAATAGAGCTTGACAACAAAAAATAAGATATACGGCCGGGGATTGTGAACCGACATTATGAACCGTACTCCGGTGCACCCGACGTTGTAATACTACCAATCCCGGGATCCATCCAACAAACTTCCAACAAATCCCAAGCAATTACTTCGGTTTCTCAACATCAATTGAGTGTAGACGAATTAGCGGGCAAAATGGCTCAGCAGGTACGGCTCTAGAAAATAATGATTCATATTCCTGTATACTAAGTGTGAAGGTCGGATGCTCTGCAACCAGCAAAATCCACACACTGGCCGAGTGATGGCATCCTCGCCAGAATCCTCCAGCTCTTCATCTGCTTCAAAACCCAAGAAAATTGGGCCAACTTTGGTGATCTCCCACCCCTGGAGGTAGGACAAAACTTTCCTACAAATAGGGACGCCCGTAAGCAGCCACTTCCTTCTGTAGTAGCGACGGATAAAGACGTCGCCAGCAACATGCTCCTCTTCTGTGCCGGGGCTCATCACATTGGGATGGTGCAAGATCAACCATCCCATCAGATAATGAAAAGGTACCTCCCCACAAGGGAAGTTATCCTTTCTTTTCCTCTGGTGAACCACATTATCTGCAAACTCCCTCAAACCCTACATCAGGTTGCACACCATCGCGGAAAGCAAAGCCAAAGGGCGACCGAAGACCAGCTTCAGAGCATGCAAGATGAGATTTCTGGTTGATCTCTCTATAGAACCGAATCCACTGGAAAATACGTAGTCTCGAAGCCATATCATCAGATAGGCCATCACACTACAACAAAATGATGGCTAAAAAGCGTCATTAATGACAAATCATGACGCTTTTTTTTTCAATGCAAGCGTTATGATAATGGGTGTTATAAATGTTTTTTAAAAGCATTATAAAAAAACCTTCATGGATAGTTTCTATAAAAGCGTTATGAATAGTTAATATATAGTGCACAATTCAGGACATTTTTAAAACGTTATGAATAGATAATATGTATAGGCTCAATGCAACACATTTATAACACTTTATACTATTCAAATTAGCATATTTATAACGCTCTATACTGCACATTATATATTACATTCCAAAAACTTAACATTATATATCACCATCTTTATTACATTTCTCAAAATAGAGTACATATCAACATCTTTATTACATTCTCAAAATAGAATATCCAATATATATATATATATATATATATATATATATATATATATATATATATATTTACAACTACCAAAATTGTCCACATCAAAACTGTCCACAGAACATGTAGCAAAACCCTGAAAAAGATAAAAACAAGGTCCAATATACTTTGTAATATAATGTGAAAAATAAAACTTTACATTGGTGCCCCATATAACAAGGTTCAACAACTTTCACTTTATTACATCTTATTATTTCCTTTCTATGCAAGAATGGAAAAAAAACATAAAGAAGGCCAAAAATGCATCTTTAGAATTTTATAGAAAAATTGAAATAGCTTCAGAATATTATATAAATAGACATAAACATAAGAGAATTTAGGTGGTTGTTTGGGGGACCTTCATCCATGTTGAGCAGACTCCCATGAGTTGCATAATGTATGGAAAGAGCTAGAAATTTCATATGCAGGATCAATTGGCCACTTATAGCAAATACTTGAAGGACAAAAAATTATGATTAAAGGAAACATACAACCACTTACAGTATGCTTGGCTGGGTACATCACTGATAAGATATGCAATAAAGCTAGCTAGATGTGTTGCAAAATCAGATTTTGAATCTTCAACTGTGCAAAAATAGGATGAGTAATCTGGAGCTTTTCTACAAGGAAAATCTTGCCACCAAACTCTATTTGTTATATGGTTCCACTGCAAAATTAGCCAAAGTCGAAATAAGAGGAAACCAGATTAAGAAGACTCGTTGGCATTGAACAGTAGATGCATGACCATGATAAGGTATCGTAAACTATGGACATCTTTTAAATATAAGGAAAAGTTGCAAACATTACAAACCAATAAAATTAGATGCAACAGGACACTACACTACACATGACCTGCTAAGAAAACTAATAAGGACAATATGCGCCGGTTAAGTGGTCACCTGCTTTAAAACCAGATTTTCCTAGTATGTCCGCTTTTAATACAGCAAGGTAGGATTGCCTCTATTCTAACCCAAGTTAAAGCATTAATGGATCTACTTGATTAAAAAATACACCACCATGTTCCCAAATATTACTCCTACCGCTCCAAAATGGTAGGAAAGTAAATAGGTAATTATCCAAATAGTAATTAAGAGGAAATGGAGGGGTCAGAAAGTACCTTTACAAGTAAGGAGTTACTTACTGATTTTGATTTTACAATATAACTCTCATTGACTTACGAATGCAATCAAACTCTAGAGTCGCAATCCTTTGTGCAGTTTCATTCTACCATTGGCAGCACCCTGTAATTTAATAACGAAAATATAACACTTGCGTTCTCATTGATCTATTGGTATTAGTACTCTAATAACTACAATGACTAATGAGTACAAGATATTTTAACTTACACAATATTTGGCCAGATTCAAAAGATGAAGGTTTACACCCAGCAGGAAGTCCCATTTTTCTTACGCTATATTTTGCCAGATTCAAAAGATGAAGGTTTACACCCAGCAGGAAGTCCCATTTTTTCAACCAAAACCTGATGGACAAAATTAAATGGAGAAAGCATTCAGCAAAAATATCAAATAAGGGAAAACACTTGTTTCAACAAAAGGATGAGAAACCTCGTTTGGTTTCTCATATATATCATTTCTCGTATTTTAAACATTTTTTGGTAATAAGGGAAAACACTTGTTTCAACAAAAGAACCAATATGTCAAATGAGCTTTCTCATAAGTTCACTGAGAACTAGTTAGGCAAGAGAAATATGTAAATATGATAACTGTCAAAATACGAATTATATAAAGGGATTACAAATTGAGCAATATGAAGTTAAGATGGTGGCATTTACCCAAGTACTGGATATCCTCCAATATCTTGTTCATGTCGTACTTCTCATTCTCACTGTCCTCGTGCTTTGTAACATTTGTGGTTTTATGTTTTCGTTCTCGATCTGTGTGATTTGAAGACTGCAAGAATAAATAATTTTACTATTAAAATTTTAAATTAATAAAATAACACCGTAGCCAGTCTATCAGTTATGTCTTATGGCAAAAAAAAAAGTACACAATTTTGTGGCAAAAAGTACATAATTAGTCCACCTGTATCAACAACATAACACCATTAGCCAGACAATCTGCACTACCATACTCAACACTAGTCATAGATAAATTTAATAAGATACTCAAGGATGGGCACTCAGCATTCTGGAGAATAGTATCGACAATAATGTGATATGTCTAAACATTTGCTAAAAGATACTAAAAATCGGTTTCTAATTTGGATTCCAGTTTCATAGCTGATGTCTTTTTAATGTTTGATGTATAGCATATACAGGAAGATGGGCAAATATTGTCATCGTTTAAGCATAAAAAGCACACAACAATTTCTGTCAGTTAGATAAAAAAATTAGTAAAAAAAACATCAACGTTCATAACAAAATGTTGAAGGGGATTCATAATATTCTTAGCTAGTGTCACTAGCTAACGAAGAAGCAAAGTAGTAACCAATAATATGAGGGCAACCAAGCACCCGGGTCTGGATCATTTACATAGCTACTCTGACTTTTAAATCCACTTTTCATTCAACAAAATAGATGTTACCTCAAACGAAAAAGAAGGCCAGTAGAAAAAAACATGGCATATAGAAAAAATAATCCCAAAGAAAAAAACATATGGCATGGACATTTTATCGAACACAAGAAGGATGGTGCAAATTAAAGAAGAAAAAAAAGTAACCTTGAGGTACTAGAGCCAAGAAGTAGTGCTATGTCCACGATCCAACTTCCCCACCATCGCCACCAACGCATCACTGAGCCATCGCATCCCTGAACTTCCTCTCTCTTGAATAAATAAGTAAATATAAGAATAAAAGATACAAGATTTGGAAGATGATGCTTGAATAAAAGATACAAGAGTTCTGAATCGACCCTCCGGTTGGTCTTGTTGACGACGGGGCTCTCTCCATGTGACGAAGTCGACGAATCCCTCGACAAGGCCGACCATGGTGGAGGCAAAGAGGGGACGAATCTTGTCGACTGTGGACTGGTCTCCTCTGCCGAAGATAGAAAGGGTTGGGCCTCCAGCTCCCTCCCCAGCTCCCTCTCCATCTCCTCCTCCCTTTCTAACTAGGTTTAAGGTTTTGGATTTAGGGTTAGGGTTTTAGAGTTGGGGTAAATGAAGGAGAAGAAGAGGAGGAGAGGAAGGTGTTGCTGAACTAGAGTTAGGGTTTTGGATCTATGGTTAGGATTTTGGAGTTAGGGGAGAGGAGGGAGAAGAAAGGAGGAGAAGGAGAAGACCAAAACGATTTTGGGGGAGAGGGAAATTTTTATTGAAGCATGGGGTGTAGCAAGGATTTTGCCAAAAATTAAACTTAAAAAATATTACAAGTTTGCCACCGCTCTAAAATATTAATAACGTTTGTTTTATAAACGTTATAAAAAGTCCAAAATTAGCCCAAACTGTCATAGAAAAAAGGTATTTCGAACTTTGATAACGCTTAGGTATCAGACGTCATCAATACGTTTTGTCGAGCGTTATTAATAGGCCTTTTTGTTGTAGTGTCAATACTGCCTTTGGAGATATTGTGTGGACACAATGCCAGAAACAGCTATAGATGTGGTTGGACAGCTCGTTGTTCTCGTTTTCACGAGGATTCCACATACTGAGCCTGATCATCTCAGCAAGTTGCTTGACTAAGCCCCTACGGGGTAACAAACCGAACCTTCGATGGATCCCTTATGTCATGATTGAAGACGTAGTCTCTCCAAGCAGTCACATGAGGTTGCGCCTTACCTTTGTCCCTTTGTTGGTTCAAGTAATGATGATTTACCACCTCCTTGAAGACCGTCATCATCTCGGGATCCTTCTCTTCCAAAGCTAGGAGTTCCTCATTCTTCGAAAAATACTCCTCATAGAGTTCAGATTCCCAAGGAAGCTTTGAGACCTCGTACATCTCATGACGTGCCAATCCTAACTCCCCTCCGGGTGTGTAAAAAGTGTCGGTAGGGAATTGAACAGCTCCATAAGAGCAAGGAACATGGGCCGATTTATCTCTATGCTCGTCTAAGTGGCACGGAGAGCAGCAGTCAAACCAGTGTCCTTGAGTTCGTTCTTGAACTTTGACAAAATCCAGAGTATCAACTCATCCCACTTCTGCACATAATGGCACCAACCCTCGACCCGAAACTCCCCTTTTGGGTATGAAATCTTGGCCGCCAGCATGCGGTTGACAAAAGTCGAGGCACTAAAGCAAAGGTGTCAAGAGGAACATCACTATATATGCTCCCAGGGCGCAGAGTTCGCCAATGATAAGAAGTTCCGGCCCGTGAAGTGGCTAAGGTATCCCTCTGATTGGAGGTGGTATCGATCCGAATGGTTCCTTCCACTGCCCCTCCCTGAGATGGAGTAAACTCCCACTTCATTCTCCTTTTTGAAGCAAGACTGCGAAAGGTCGTCAAGGGAAATTGCCGTTCTACTTGTCGAATGTACATATTCACATCCCTCGCATTGAAGAACCAGTCCTCTTTGACCTTTAACACCTTCGCTTCAGTTGAGGTCAGGCGGTCACCAAACAGAAATTCGGGTTTTAAGAAGGATACATTGTCAGATTCAGTAGATTTGAGTTTGCCACTCTCATCATGTGTTAAAGAAAAGTGAAGTGTTGATCTCGAATTTGCGTCATCCTCTCCGGAGGCTGGTCCAACATAATGGCTGCTTTAGCCGAGTTGACAACTTCTTCATTAAAGTCCAGACCCATCTGGCAGAGCAGGGTCTAAACGGACTTCGTTTAGTAAGGGTAAAGTCATCGACACTGTCATACAGTAAGACAAAATGTCAGCCAAAAAGACTATAGCCCTTCAAAGTTAGCAAAATACCTATAAGCTCAAGTCAGCATCTGAGGCGCATCAACAGTCTGGCGCATCATCTGGACCAAAATCCGTGTGCACAGATAGAATCTTACCAAGGCGCATACACAGGACCGAGGCCCAGGCGCATTAGAAGAGAAGCTTCGGCACATCATCAGGACCTAAGTTCATCCGCGTTAGTAGAAGAAGCTTCGACGCATCATCAAGACCTAAGTCTATGCACGTCAACAGAAGGAGCTTCGGCGCATCATCAGGACCTAAGTCCATGTGCGTCAGCAGAAGGAGCTTTGGCACATCATCAGGACCTAAGTCCATGCGCATAAGCAGAAGAAGCTTTATCGCATCATCAGTACCTAAGTCCATGCGCATCGGCGGAAGGAGCTTCGACGCATCATCAGGACCTAAGTCCATGCGCGTCAGCAGAAGGAGGTTTGGCGCATCATTAGGACCAAAGTCCATGCGCATCAGCAGAAGAAGCTTTAGTGCATCATCAAGACAAAGTCCATGCACGTCGGCACTGAGAAATTTAGGTGTATCAACTGGATGTGACTCATTCAGTCGCATCAACGCGCCTTAGCAGTGGTGCAATAAAGTGTGTGTACATGAAAGCCCAAAGCAGCAGATCATCCATCGATCACCGCCGGCCATACGTCAGTGGGTGTCTCTGCAACAACGGGAGCCTCCTCCACGTCAGCCTCCACGGGCTCCTTGCCCTTGCTCCTTTCTCGGCCAGCACCGCCGCGGTGAGTCTTGGGAGCCATCTCTCTAAGAAACCTAGGTTTTTTGAAAAGAAAGAAAGAAGGAGAAAAAGAAAGCAGAAGACTCTTTCTCTCTCACATACGCCTATTTATAGGCCTTAGCCATGCGCATGAACTGATAAAGCCTGACGTCAGCAGCTGTCGCTTCAAATCTCGTGAAACTGACAGCTGCATATCTTCCAAAAGATTATCATTAATCTCTCAAACTTTGAGGCGTTATCTTCTTGCATTTAAAACCGAGAAGAGCATGCACCCCCACAGCAATGCGCGGACTAGCCATGCCCCTAGAAGAGGCATGCGCCCAAATAAGACATGCGTCCAGAATAGCTACTGTCCATGCTTCTTGGTTCAAAGTATTCCAAAACTTGGCAAAAAGTTTTGAAAACTTTGAAGAGGGTCTTGTAGAAGCATGGAATTTTTAGACGCATCTAAGGCGAGAACTCCTATGCGCCCTGAAACGTCATTCGCCCAGAAATCTACATGCACCTCCGACTGACTCATGATCCCAAAACACAGAGAGCAAGTCCTTGCATGCGCCTCCATGGCCAGGCACCCGAAAGCTTTGTATGTGTCTCAAAAGCTATGCGCCCAGACTTGTTTGTAACTCCTAAAAAGTTATGAGCCAAGTCTCCTCATGCACCGAATTTGAGGCACATCCTGACAGATCACTCCTCACCAAATTTAAGATCTTTGAGCCATGAACATGCGTCATGTGTCATTTGACTCAGTTCTGCCTACGAATAGATGCTAACCACCCAAGATCTCAGCAATAATAGAATCTCAACAACTGCCACGTATCAGCTCCACTACAGCCCAGCAGTGCAGTTCAAAACGGATTTAGCCTCAACTTCAAGGTGCATCATCCAAGCGTCCAACAGCATCAGCCATGTGGCATCCCTACGTGCAAGCTCTCCAGGCGCATACCGCATATGCGTGCATAAGCAGATCAATCTGCAGCCTATAAATAGAAGGATCATTCCTTCATCACATAAAGAATGTATAATTTTGCAAGTAAAAAGGCCCATAGCTTCCACTTGTTGAATACTCCTCAAACTCTTCGGCATCCAGAGCAATCCAGACTTTCAGAGAATTCGAGATCATTATCAGATCGTTAACGGAGTCAACGTATTACCACTCGCTCCATCGGCACAGTTCCCAGACAAAAACAAAAGTGTACACCTAGGACTACATCTATGTCCTACATTATACTCTATTATGTTTGTAATTAAAACACATAGTTCAATACCAAAGATTGTGCTCCTTATTTTTTTAATGACAAACAAGCTGGCAACTTTGCTGGGGACGACTTTCTTCTCCAACGAAAAAGTTGTGTCGCAATCTAACGACATCAAGCTCAGCTCCTCCCACAAGATACTTGTGGTGCGCCTCAATCAACAGGCGTATGAGGAGTTCGTCTCTGAAGGCAGCACGAGTCCTTCGAAGCGGCTGCCAAAGCCGAAGAAGACTCGCCAAGTCTCGGTGCGCAAAGATGATGCACCGAGCACCACCAATGAAGGGGATGCGTCATGACTGCAGCCTACGCTTCCTGCTGACGTTTTCAACAAACAAGATGTGCCTACTGGTGCAGCATATCTGCCAAGGAAACATAGTGTTGACTGCAATTCCCAACCTTCTTCTTCCTAGTCGAAGAAGATGCGTCGATGGAGCAAGGGCGCATATAGCCTCCTGCGTATAGGCTGTGGCGTGCAGGAGAGAACTTATGTCTTTGACAAAATCACTGAGATGTTGGCTTTGTGTTGTGATCAGTCTGCGTCAATTGTTTCGAATAGACTTGGATTTGGTATTGTTTGAGAATGGCTTCATTTAAGAGTGGTATATGCCTCTACCAATTCGAAACAAGATGTATTTTGACCTTTTTCATAGGATAGCGATGAGTCTATCTGAGAGTATTGGGTCGTATTGAGACTTAGCTGGGAGTCATGCCTTTTTGCTAGGTGCTCGAGTGTCCCTTGATGGTGATGTTATGCTGGGTAGCAAGATTGTTGGAAATCGTAACGGGTGCCTTGGTTGGAAATTGCTCAGTCGGATGATGACCATACTAGCCGGACGATAGTTATACTATGGTAAATGGATTTGGTAAGAGAATGTTCTGGCCAATAACATTAAACGACGGTTGTGATTGGTGGCATAAAAATACTACGTGGATATTACAGTTTGGATGATAATTTGAAAGTTTTGGAATATTGGTAGTGACTCGAATAAATATAGAAAATCTGTGATGTGACCCTAAGGTGTGACAGATGCTAATCCATATTGACCACCAAAGGATACATTCAGCGAAGTATGAGTTCGTGCATGATGAGATGGATAGTCGTTGCATATGTGCAAGTATGCTTGAGAATTTGAAGTTTATCACAATGGTAAAAGTAGTGACTCTGAGTTCTTGTGTTGCATAGAGAATTGTTAACTGATACATGAACAGTCGGATTGGATTAAAATAGATTACTTGACCCTTGCGGTATGAGACTTATGAAAATTTTAATGAGATTTTGATGGCTGGAAACGTATGAGTTTGAGAATCACAAAATGTGTTGGATAATGTCAGTAGATGATGCAACGGTATGGTGACTGTCGGTTGGGATATAGATTGTTGGGTTATGACTTAGTATTATGACTTTGTCATACATACCGAATAATCTGGTTGATGATTTTGTTGAGACTCTATCAGAATTGATGACCATTGGATAGTTAGCCTCGGTATATAGATCCATCTGATGCGAAGGATTGCTGAGAAAAGGTATGTTGGATTAGAATTTAGACCGTAATGATGCTAGATCAATCTTAATTGATTGTTGGGTAAGTCTAGAATGATCCGCTGTAAAAATTAGTTTCTTGCGGATGACCATAAATAGACTTGACCCTATATACCATGGGCTGCATAACCAATTGTCGACATAGTCGGCAACGACGATTAGTTGTTCAGATTGAGTTTATACCCATAAATTTGGGTAGAGTTCCTTGGAACTATCGATTGCTTGTTGGCCCTAAGAATAAGAAATTAGTATGGTCCCTAGTAGCATCTACTCTTGGAGAGTCGCTGAATGATTAGGTTTAGCTGTCAGTGTAGCTATCCTTAAAGACTTGAACGAATAATAGGGTGACCATTGGCGACCCATAGAATGACCTTTTTGGTATTAAACGAGAGATGGTGATGAGTATGACCTAACGAAGTGTATGCTTCAACGCGAGCGTCAAAAATATTTGACATTGAGAAATAATGTGTCGGCCTAAAGTGGGAATTACAATCGTGGGGTAAGACTTGAGTTGTATTATTGAGAAGTGAATTATTCCATAAGATGTAATTGACTGCTCATGACGAAAGTGATGGATCGGTTTCTAAAGTCGGTTAGCTGGATTAACCTGGAATGCTGTGTATCGAGTGAAAAAAGATGGACCGTTGCTCAGAAGTTTAATTGTTGACTTCATAGTCGGAAAGAAAAAATTTCAATAAGACATTGCGGGATGGATATTAAGTTGGATGAAATTTTGCATGGAATTGTGTTCTTGGCTCGAATATTAGAAGTATTGTGCTTGGATAAGTAACTTATCCGAGTAGTCCCTTATGTTAAGTGTTTGTGGTTTGAAAGATAGCGATTATGGCAAATAACCGTAGCAAAAAATAAATGAAAGGATGTTGATTAACCTTGAGAATGCCTAGATCAAAATTGGATAATTAACATGCACAAGTCGGATTTAGGGAAGAGGTTTACACCTATAATTTATTGAAATGCACTAACATGGACGTTGGCTAAAATGCATATATTTTGGAGATGTCTAAAGTATGTGTATAAATCCAAACGAAGTGTTAGGTTACGACTAAGAAAACACTACAGGAAGAATGTTAGTGAATTAATGAGAAGTACAAATATTTTGGAAAAAAGAAAGACGGAATCATTAACAAGTTAAGTGGTATAGTTGGATAACAATCTCGACTTGGTCGAGTGAGCTGAAATGGATATTGGATTAAAGCTAAATGAGGAACTTGTTATGACTAAGTGAATTAGTAGAATGAGTTGTTCTCTTAAGTTTCAAGGACAAAACTTTTTCTGAGTCGTATATTATGTAATGCCCCACTCCGCGCGAGGCATTTGGTTGTCTTGTTGGATGCGATCAGAATGTTGGACTGTGACTTGTGTTGGAGATCAAAAGAATTGAGAATAATGCAGTCTCTCTGAGTTGGCCAGATGGGGATGAGTTATGGAACGTGTCTCGCTGATGCGGCTATGTCTAGTGGAAAATATATATGATCGGAATAAGAACATTTGTGCAAGTGAGCGGAACTATCCATTCTTTCCTATTCCTTCATGCTTAATAAAATGGAGTATGGTGTGCTAGATTATGTCCCTAATGTCTTATGCATTAATTACTAAAATAGTTGAGATACTTAATATTGACTTCTGCTGAATGAATAACACATGAATATTGAACTGCTATGTAAATTGATGCCTGGAAATGAATTGTTAATGTTGCTGGCATGAATGAAACATTTAAATCATAAACATCATATGTAACTATTGTAAAGATGTGAAATGCTGCATGTTCCAATAACTAATAAATGTAAAAAGTCCCTTGAGAAATGAGATGTTGTTTATTCTTATTTGAAAGGAATGATGTGATGCGATGAAATGATAATGTAAAATGATGAGGCTTAGGATCACGGAGATCACTAGGTATGAAAATAATACGAAAGATGGGAATAATTAGTTGTTGAACACGGCTTGGATTTGAGATGAGATATTGAACTGTTGGCTTTGCTTACTTTTAGTTATTTTACCATGCACTTTGTATTTATCGAGTCAAACACACATTCGCATGGTTATGGACGTACTTGTACACAAGTCTGAGTAAGTCTCCTCGAATGGTACCTGGAGCACTGGGGACTGATTCGACCCGGGAGGAAACATTGGTCATGCTTTGGTGGCACGAGGTATTGTAGGACATTCGGCTGGCTTGCAACCTACCCTTGAATGGTGCATCATAATTTCGGTTGAAAAGTCCTTTATGGCGCAGTTTCACCAATGACCACTAGTCGAATGCAAGCTAATGAATGTTTTTTACAGGCAAAGTAAGTATATCATACAACCGATATTTTATGCAGGTACGAGGGAGTCGGCTATCGATAAAAAATCACTTAAATGTGATATATTTATCCTACATATTGAATTCAATTCTACTGCTTAACATGTTAAAACACAGTATGCTAAAATGCTGCCTTTCCATGAGTATTGCTATAACATGCTTAATATGTTAACACCAATGTTTCTACAATGATGCCTCTTTATAAACAATGTTAGAACATGTTTACATGCTAGACTAAGATACTACCCATGAAATGTAAACTGATGCTACGCCCCATATAGAAAGATCACTATTAATAAATGTTTCCTCACATGATTACTTAGTATTGGTTTAGGCGAGTGGCTGGTTCTGCTCGCCATTACACGGTGGTGTACTGACCTACGTTGTGGGCACTCTTTTCAAGTGTTCATGCTTAGGAATTTAAGTACACGATGATTGGATTGATCAATCCAACGGCATCGAAAATTTGTTGGGCACGCAGAATCTCTCCTTGCAAAAGATGATGTCTTCTGTTTATAAAGGACATAATATATGGAACATTGTAATCTTCTTGTACCAGTGAGTTGTAAGCCAAATCGGCATTCCAGTTGTAAGTCCATGTATCAAGTATCCAATGTAAGCCTATACGGCATGCATTTCAGTTGACTATCAATGTAATGTGAGATGTGTTGTTAGTTTTGTACTCCGGTGCAAGCCTTGTACTTCATTTCAATTATCAATAAAGAGAATACATTTCTATATATTTTTGTGTGACTTCAAGTTATATGCTCGTTTTCGCTACAATGAATCAATTAGGCATTCTGTTCAATAACATAGATATGTTATTACTATCTGAAGATTATTAATTATGTATCATCTTTCCCTGGTACAAGTGCAATTTAAACTTGTACGATATCACGCCCAAGCGAGGACGATCGGTTCCTAGAGATTTAAGCGAGGACGAATGACTCTGTGGTATGGCCATAAATTTGAGTAACATGAGCATACACCCTGCCAAAAATATAATTTTTTTATGAAATAGGAATCTCGATGTACTGGTTAGTGGATGAATCAGCATCTTCTTGACAACACTATTTACCATCATTTACTCACCATCCATCGTCACAAAATTAGTTATGGCCATAAATTTAACTAGTCACTCCTTTATGCGATACCCCTAAAAATAGACACCCAACTCAAATGGGGACATTTTGAGGGTTGATGAAGTTATGTGGGGATAAATGTACAAACTAGAAATTGGTTTAGAATACTTTTCTTCTCTAATATCCATACATTAACATCCAAACCTCCTTTATTCCTATTATATTTTAAGCAAAAATAGCTTTCCAACAAAATACACAAAGCCTCCTTTATGATTTAACTATTGCATTAAAGCTATACAAAATAAGTGGTGGTAGACAAGACCATCATCTCTAAACTCAATAGCTAACACTCAAAAATTAAACCATGGAGAGATTGAAATAAAATAATCAAAGCCTAGATGGGAAGAAGTACTTGGATGTATGATTTGATTTAAACTGAGGATGAATACTATAAATTTAAGTTATGACTTTTTTATTCGAAAAATATAAAGTTGGAATTTGGTCACTTGTATCATAAACAAATAGGATTAACCAACTCTGTAAGCAAAGGCTCTGCCACATCGGAGATGGAGATTAATGATAGAGGATTTGAGTATACCGAGAGAGGAGCCACACCCAAAATATGTCCAATTCGCGACATTTTTAGCGACGTTAGGTGCGGACATCGCTAAATTTTATGAATACAACGACGTCCTAGATAAATGTCGTAGGACGTCACCGTTAGCGACTATCCGCGAGTTTCAATGACTACAAATAATATTATGAAATAATATGTCGTTAGATTAGATGTCGCCAGACGTCGCTATTATTTGTATCATAGCGACGTATAGCGACGTCATTTTGCATGTGTTCTAAATATTATAAATTTAGCTACATTTAGCGACGTCGATAATGCTTTTCCTATAGGTTAACAGATTTCATTTCCCCCATCCTCTCCAAAAAATTCCCCCCATCTCTAAAAATTTCGAAGCCCCGCGCACGATCGTGTTGTCCTCGCCACCCCCTCCGGCCTGCTACCCCTTCATAACTCCGGCGCTGATGCCGAACCCCTGCGACCGTACTGTACCCGCCACCAGCTCCAGTCCGCCACCCTTTCGCAACTCCGGCGCCGACTCCGGGCACCCCCTCCTCGGTCAACCCCCTCCTCTCTGGCCACCTTCTCCTTCGGTAAACCCTAACCCTAACTTGGACACACACATGCGGCTACTAACGCTGACCCTACCTCGAACACACACATATACACACACATGCTGACACACGCGGACACAAACCCTAACCTGGACACAGACACACACGCACATACACTCGGTATACACATATGGACACACCCTAGTTAATATATTTGTGTTCATGTGAGTCCATTTAGATATATATTCTCTATTTGATTGTCACTATGCTATATAGTAGTTTGATATGATTTTTATTGTGATTTACTATCATATGGTGTTGAGTATCATATAATTGGCTTGGTAGTAGAGATTTGAGTATTGGTATCATTGGGAGTTAGTTTATATGTGTCAACATGTGTGTTGATTGAAGAGTGTCAATTTGATATATTCATAAATATGTATAAGTATGCAATTTGATGGTGAGATAGTGTCAATTAGTGTAAAGTGTTTGTGTGTGTGTGTTTCAAGAGTATGAGAGTGTCGAGTGGTAGAGTGTCTTTGGGACGATGGTGTATTTGTACTAGTATATCGTGTGTGGGTGTATGTATGTGTGTCACTAACAAAAAAATGACTTTTGCTGACAGTATTTTTCTATTATCGAAGTGTATAGCTGACGGTTTCCCTTCCGTCAGCTAGGCCAGTGTCAGCAAGAAACCGTCAGCTAGGCCAGTGTCAGCAAAAGTCTCCACTTTAGTTGCCAGAGTGACTTTATTTGACGGGTTTTAGCTGTCAACTAAACCCAGTTTTTTGACCATTAATATAGGTACATACTTTTCCTGACTGTGGCCTAGCTGACGGTTAATGACCGTCAAGAGACCCTGTTTATCAATTCCCATTTACGTTGTCGGTTCCCATTTACGTTACCAGATCCACGCATAATATCAATTCCAGAAATTCTAGAAACTCTCACAAACATCAAATAACTTATGATACACATATTTTACATTAACAAAAACAAACATGTTCGTACAATATTCAACCAGTACTTTTGTATAATAATCAACAAAAAAAACTTGTTTATAGAACACCAGTACATGATACCAACCCCATTTCATTCACTAAAGTGCCAAAATACAACAAAATACCATTAACCGAAGCCCACAGCTTCACAAACACAAAATACCCGAAACTAAATCTCGCAGCTTCACAAACAATCATTTATCGAATCCCTGTAGCCAATTAAAAAATACATTGTCATTTTTCTTGTAGTGCGTACAAACTACAACCTAGAATGTCATGAAAATATTATATAATAAAGAGTTCCATATCCACCTAGTGTGTCATTGATGAGAAGACAATAGTTTAATTATGTCAACACAAAATGTTTAGCATAAATATGTCTAGATTAATTCAATGGAAATGAAAGAAAGCATACCAGGCAAAGTACTTGGATGTATGATTTAAATGACTCCAATAGTGTAAGTTATGGGTAAAGACCCATAATTCAGGCAATGAAGTCATGTTAGTGAAGATTATTTACACACGATGGTCTTATCAAGTAAGAAAAGGGTCTTTGACCGGGGAGTCCTTTCATTGCTGTGAAAGCCACTCTAGAATAATAATAGCAGTCTATGACTAGGGAGGTTCTGCTCTTCATATTTCTCTCCATCAACAAAATATATAATGATGGCCTTATCATCAAATAGATCTGTATGAAAATGCATACTAAAATAGAAATAAGATGCCAATGGAAAATTCAAAAACACTTGATGAGCAAGGAACTAAATTACCAAACTGAATGAATGTCATATCCCTTTAGGTTCCTGTTACTAATGTCAAAGAAGACATTTTGATATATAATATTATAAAATGAGAAATGCATTCCACGTGTTAAATTACCAAATTGAATCATGGCCATGCACCTTCTATGTAACTCATATATAGCTACTTACTTTTAAGATTTGGAAACACTCAAAAATGGAAACTGACAAATCATAGTTAATAATGCCTCTCCTACCAAAACTGCTAGAGGAGCCATTGAGTTGTCTTTGGCATTTCCAGATTGCCCCACTTTCTCATCTGTTATTCAGTTGTTTACTGCATCATTTACATCAAATGTAAGTCACTAAAGTTTAATAGGATAAAGATGATAAAGAAGCATACTATAATATAATTCCAAAGTATAATAGTGCAGTTACAACAAAAATGGCATACAAACGGAATCCTACAATATATTCATGACTGGCATCTTTTGTAGTTCTGTTAACTTTTGCACTACAGTAAAACCAAATACTAAAAGCCAAAGGTAACATACTAACATTCATAAGTTGAAATGAACATGTAACTCCACATAATAATATACTCTGAACTTTATCATAATTCAGTTGTGACTTGATCAGAACCTATCTAGGAAAGCTTACTGTATTATATGCACACATGTTCCAGCAATATGGCAACTTCAGATGACTCTCAAGACTATAGGTTGTAGTTGTACCTTACATTAAATTGTGTACAACAACACAACAAAAAAACTAAAAGCTAGGCGGAATTTTATATATATATATATATATATATATATATATATATTATGATTCTATAAACATGCAATTCCTACCTATTTGATTTAGCATGATCCAACTATGACAGCCAAGAATACATTTACAAAGTGGACTGTCAGAACAAGAGGATCGCACCAAGTTGAGGCTATCCTATCCATGCTTTTCATATTTAAGGGTGATCCATACAAGATACCTTTACTGTTAAGGCAAAACACGGACAAGCATGTAATCAATGATCATATTATATTAAGGTAAAATAGAACTTTGGTTTTCAAACTTTCTTATAAATAGGATAAGAAAAGAAAATCTTACGAAGTTGTATCAAAATATAAGAAGAAAGGCATGGCCAGAAGTAGGTTATTTATATCATTTTGGTGATGTTACTAAACACTTTTTTATTGTATGTATTAATTGAGCATTCATTTAAGCTTTTGTTATGAACTTCATTTTGGTACATGAGAACAAGAGTAAGCACATATACATAACACAACATGTGAATAAGTTTTCTTCACTTAGGACATAAGTTATTGACGATAACAACAATATGAGTTGCTACTCTCTGCTAGATACAACCCCCTGGTCATCTAGAATAGAAGGTTCATAAGGATATGCAACAAAAATTTACAATCTAAAGTGGCCGAATATATCTTCTTATGCACAATATCATCAATTTCCCACTAGACTGTGCACACTATAAACATTATGCAGAAATGATAAGAAGTGAGATATATACAAAATCATCAATTTCCTACGATCACGAAGAACTCTAGAAACACTCATTTACTTCCACCATCTTGCCTTATTTCAATGAACAACATCCTTCTCAAACTACATGATAATGTTTGATCATAAATAACAAATATGACTCATAGGCACTCTTGGCCATCAATGAGCATCTAACAGCATAAAATGTATATAAATAAAGGAAAAAGGATATAATTTAGGCTACTTCATATCCCTGCCATGCATATGGACAGGAAGCGGAAGAATAGAAAACTAACAAATCATGAATAAAATTAAAATTAGACTTGATTCTAAGAGTCATAATTAATTGGATTGATTTCACTACACCACCTGTGTCAGTCGCATCTTCCCTGATCTAGAAGATATATTTTAATATTATCAAAAATAGAACAAAGTCAATAATTAGAATAAATCAGAAAAATTCACTCTGAAATTTGATTCAAATAGAGCTTCCTTCCCACCTGAATTCTCTAAAAGGCTCCATGGTGGAATGTGTCTCGATTACACCTTCCAAATTGAATTATATTAAGTAAATGTACTAATAGTAACGAATCGGAGAAATCTACACTAGAACACAACAAAATTTGTGTGTTTGTGTTCCTAGTGTCTATTTCATGAAAAATTGATGTACATAGGGGAGGTTGTTAATCTATACTACGAATTATGCAAAAGGAGCAGAGTTTACCACCAGGGAGCTCATCTAAGGCACAGCTCCCAGTTGTAATCTTCATCACCGCCTTCCACTGTAGAGGACACCAAATATTTATAGGTTAATAAATATAAATTTACCAATCAAAGTCTAATAATGTACTTTATCAAGCTCCATTAGCTAAGCATATTTACTTACTCTAAGCATGAGACTGCTTCCAATCATGTAACCGATGTTCTGAACTATAAGAAAATAAAATTCAAGTAATTGGTTGATTTCTCGAAGAAACTATCACATAAGCACTACTAACCACAAGCTTCTCAGCCACTTCATAAGTCTTATTGACCTTTGTTTCAGACATGCCTTTGATTCCCATGAGGCTCTACATAATGGACTGAAGCAATGTGAATTCAAATGAAATCACGGCAAATGGTAACAAATCTTTAAGAAACTCATAGGTAAAAATATCAACCTTCTTAGTATGCACCATGAGCCCAATGTAGGTATCGATCCCTGCATCATGAAGCTTCTTAATGTCTCCAACATTGATTGCTTGAGAATCACGGCCACAGAACATAGTGTGTAGAAAAATTGAAAATAAATTAAAACTATATATGTTGAATGCAAACTTGTCAAAGAGAACATAATTATAAATTGTAATAAACGATCACATAAAATTCAACAATAATCATTTTTTAAGTCTATATTATAGGTCAATAAGGAGGTTCCTAGGTAACATGTTACCTGTGTTGTATACATCAAGAGTATTCTTGCTCGCAACATGAAAACAAAACTCCTAGCAGACTATATTTCACATTTTTTTTGCCGTATTGATATGAAAGGAAGTAGAGTAGTGTATGATAGAGAGGGGAAAAAAGATAACTCTAAGCAGATGACACAGAGGGTTCCAAACAGAATGGAGGCTCTTTAGCCTTCTTTCTGGTACTAAATTTTTTAGTGAATTTTGTATAGAATTTATGGCTCTTGTTGATGCATAAAATAACCAATACATAAAAATGGTATATTCATACTTATTATATTCTCATGCAGGCGTAAAATCATATGCAAGAGTATTGACATGTAAACTACTCCAGCACATTACAATATATGAAGATAAATGAATGCAATGAAACAATTTACTTCTTTTTTCATTTTTTAGAAGAAATTTACTTCATATCTTTTAATACAGTTGATGGATAACATTAAAAAGCAAAGACATGTCATGACGACTAAGACATACCAAAAAGCTACACAAAAATCAAAGGGAATGTACAACTTTATAGAGGACTAGAAGTATTATCTAACAGAAAATTGATTCTTCAATAATCTATTTGTTTTATGCCAAATACCAATCGAAGGTATTATTATGTTATTGAATGGCCTAGGTATAAAGTCTTTGTAGAATTCTACCTTGGAGGGAATAGTTTGTGCATTGGCAAAATATTTGAGATGTGAATTTTAGATTGGGTAGGTACCTCATGTTTGCCTTTGCTAAGGGGCTTGTCGAGGACACTAGCGTTCATTATTCCCCCTCGATCCACAAAATCAAGAATTGTAACTATACATATAAATGAATCCGCAAAATTAATGTATTATATTTTATTCACGGATCTAAATATCCACAAGCATAATGGAAGCAATTGAAAAGAGAGACAATATATGTATGGGATATTTTTTTTGTTGCTTACTTGGAGCCGACCCGGGTGATGCTCCGGCTGGATTTTCATGGCGGTCCAATTCAGTTGACGACGGCTTGGACTAGACTAGAACCTCCTCTCTCCTCTACATCGGTCCTCCGCCCCTCCCTGGTGTTCGATGCTACAATGTAGAGTACGAAAGTGTCTTTGTCCACCATCCCGAACCATGAGGTCCAATAAAGGATGGACGATCCCTGTCTCGACCACCCGCAACTTATTCTCCTCATTGCTGCAGATGGCATAGAGCATAATAGTGGCATCCTTCATCTCGCGGTGGCCACCGATCTCGATTTTCTAGGGTTTGGGCGGGTTAGGGTTTAGGATTTGGGAGGAAGAGGGCTTTGTGGGTTCTCTTGTCAGTGAGAGAGGAGGATGGGAAGAAAAATATGATGGGTTAGGGTTTGGAATTTGGAAGGCGGGTTCTAGGGAGTGGATGGAGAGTGTCTTCTGAGAGGAAAGAGAAAGGACTTGAGGAGAAGAGGGGTTTCTGAGAGAAATGGAAGGAGAAGAGGGGTTTTCATAGTGAAAAGAAAAAAAAAAAATCGAAGAGATGGGGGCTCTTGAACAGTGCCGCTACTAGGGGTGAGCAAATACCGACCGATACCGAAAAATCGATCGAATACCGATTAAAAATATAGCGAAAAATCGAACCGAAATTATGTACCGATATCGAATTGCCGAACCGACTAAATTACGGTATAATGGTAATGGTAACGGTTTGAGTGTAATACCATACCGAACCGAACCGATTCACACACAAACACACACATATATATACACACACGCACGCGCACATTTTTTAATGTTGTTCATGATTAATTTTACACTACTCATTTTCAATTTTATCTTTATTTTTGTTGGTTTCCTAGAACTTGGAATAGATTTTAGTGGACTTGAATTTATGTTAAGAATGTTAAGAATTGAGTTTTTGATCTTTTGAGCTTATGTTTTTGTGTTCTCATGAAATTTTGAAGTGAATTTTGGTTACTTAAACTTATACAAAAGATTAAACTTAGTGACCGTGTTTGATATTTTAAGCTCATTTTTAGGTGTTTGCGACTTGTTACATATTGTTCTAATAATTTTGATTAATTGTTTGGTTGGTAGATGTTTAGCTTTAAAATTAATGCTTCCAAAAAAGTAAAAAAATGTATATTAAAGGTTAAGAGGTTCTACAATTTTAAGTGTGTTAATTGATCAAATATTAATTGGTAAAATACCGATACCGAACAAAAACCGACCGAATACCGATTTAACCGAAACCGAAAAAAATCGATTCTAAATGGTACGATATTGGTATTGATTTTTCAAATACCGATTTTAAAAAATATCAAAAAAATCGACCAAATACCGACCGATTATACCGACGCTCACCCCTAGCCGCTACTATTTTCTTAATATATCAAACCCGTCACTAACCTAAATTTTTTGGAATATTTACGATAATGGCAGCTAAAATAGTCGCAGAAATTTTCTTCCCGGACTTTAGTTGACGGTTTAAATCTAACCGTCAAGAAAAGAGGTGGATTTTGTGACGGTTTTCCGAAACCTGTCAACTAAAGGGGTGTAATATTTTAAACTTAACACAAAACAGGGATTTACTTGACATGAGGCCTAACCGTCAAGTAAAACAGATTAGTTGACGGGTTTTACCGACCATCAGTAAAAAAATCATTACCAAATGTCATTTTTCTTGTAGTGTGTCAAGTGTATAAGAGTATCCAAGTGAGAGGTATGTATGCGTAATGTTTGAGTGAGGGATGAGTGAGTTAGGGAGTATATATATATATATATATATATATATATATATATATATATATATATATATATATATATATATATATATATATATATATATATATATATATATACCGCAACCAGACCCACACCCAACAAATCCTCTACGACAACCACATTTTGTTCTGTAACCACTGCCATTTAAGAGGTCACCTCCTAAAGCACTGCCACCATCTTCATCCAGAGCTAAAGAAGAAACCGCCCCGGAAAGACAATGTGCCAACAGAGGGGAGGACACCCATGCCACCCCTTCTACCACGCCCGAACTCGCACACTCGGTTCGGCTCCAGTGACGGCAAAACAGATAAGAGCGAACCCCCCAACAATGCATTGATCCCCTTCAACGCCCAAGCTCTCACCCTTTCCAACCAATTCGATGCTCTAGATTCGGGGGACGCGGAACCACTATCGGAGACAGCCTCCCACGCGCCCTCCGAGGTCCACCACAACCCGGAAATCGTAGAAGCGTTCACCGACACCAGCGACGCAGATCAACAACACACCATCGAAGACTCTATTGGAGAAGCTCTAGCAATTCTAGGGCCAGACCAAGTTCAGAGAAGACTACAGGTCCAAGCTGCGGGTTATCCTCTTCAACAAACTATTCTTCTGATTGGGAGCTCCGGTGACTCCATAGTTATCCCCCCAGTGATTCCTATCCTGGACTCCGCCGAGGAATCGTTCAGTCTTCCTTCGGACCCTCCGGAGCAATCATGTAACGATCATCCCACCTCGACTGAGGTACGACAATCAACCTCGAACGGGGCCAATGTCATCCAAGGACCCACCGAAACCACAACCATCCAAACCAGATCCGCCTCAAAACGGAACAAAAAAACCCCCCCACAACGTCCTTAATTACTTAACATTCTATCCTGGAATGTCCGTGGTCTGACGAACAAACCTAATTAAGAAGAATAACTAGTCTTCAGAAAATCCACAAGATCGACATCCTCATTATTCTTGAACCCAAAATTCCCCCCCTCCCAAAATATTAAAATCTATCCAGCTGCAGCTGGGCCTTCCATAGGCCATAGCTAGCAGACACGATATTTGGATCCTCTGCACGAAGGACGTCAAATTCGGAGTCATCCAGGACTCCCGGCAGGCCCTCTCCTGTTGGTTTGAACACCCAAGACTTCCAGATCGCGCCATCCTATCAGCGGTCCATGGCAGCTACGATATTGCTGAGAGGAGACACCTCTGGAATGACCTCCTTGACATCCATCTCCACCACACCAACTCCCCTTGGCTTTGCATTGGAGACTTTAATGCGATTACCTGCACCGCAGAGAAAATCGGAGGCCGCCCCCTCCCGTTCCGGCTATGCAAGACTTCAACAACTTCATCTTCAATGCCCATTTAGCCTCTCTCCAGTTCAGCGGCAATGCCTTTACCTAGTGCAACATGCAGGATGGAGACCATCGTTAGTACTCCAGGCTGGACAGGGCCCTCACGAACGCCTTCTGGCACGGAATGGAGATCACTACCAACCTGTCTCATCTCAACTCCTCAGAATCTGACCATGCGTCGCTGCTGGTTGAAATTAATAATAATACTAATTCATCCAAAAAGAACTTTCAATTCTTCGACTTCTGGACCGAACACCCCCAATTTTTGGGCATCGTTGCAGAAGCGTGGAATAGTGAGGACTCTCCCAATCCCCTCTCCCAGGTGAGCAACAAGCTTAAGGCTACGAGGAAAGCCTTGTCTAATTGGAGCAAACTTGCCTACGGGGACATCTTTCAAGCCGTTCGAGTTGCGGAGGACGACGTCACCCGAGCCGAAGCCATGGTCGTCACGGATCGCTCCTTAGCGGCCAGGAGAGCCCTCAACCTCACCAAGGCTATGCTTAAATTCAGGATCAAAGTGGAGACTGATTTCTGGAAGCTGAAAGCGAGGTTGAAATGGGACAACGAGGGGGATAAAACTCGAAGTACTTTCATGCCTGCGTTAACGGACGCAGACAGAAGCTTTCGATTCACCGAACAGCTGATGACAACGGGAACATCATTATCGACCAAAAGAGCATCCAAGAGGCTGTCACGCCCCAGAACCAGAATACTGGAGAGCGGGGGGCAGACATAGTCAGCTACGTATATTGAAATGGAAGACCACCTCGATATACGGTCACGGCTGTCTAGAAACATGAGGGTTTACTACAAGCCAACAGTCTCTTATGGTCATGAACAAGCATAATGTCTCAATCACAAGCAAGTAAGTAAGGTCGCAAGATGTATGATCATTAAATATACAATGATAAGGCGTCCCAAATATTACATATTCAGCTGATCATGAAGCTAGTCGTTACAAAATGTTAGGACTAGCAAGAGTTTAGTCATACATGATCAACCCTAGGATTTGTTAATCATGTTCACAGCCCGTAGGCAGACAGTAAGTAAAAGTGCATCGAGCTAACAGGTGCTCGTCGGCTAAACGCCTCAAAAGAATAATTTTTACACTAGAGTGAGCGAAACAAAATAGAAAACCCACTCGTAGCCCGGGTTCCTTCTAGTCGCCACCATTGGGCTGGAAGCTTGGTAGATCCTCAGGAGCTGCTCCAAAATCTGGCCACACAAAACCAGCTGGGTCAACCCCAGAAAGAACAAGTGCCACAAGGGGGCCACGAAATAAGAACAAAAGCCAGCAAATAGCACAAGAAAGATCTAATATTAAAACTAAAATTTACGAAAACATGTCAAGATGATATACGACGAGATAACCATGGAACTATTCCGATAGCCAGGTTACAACCCGTAAACCAAACAAGGACCGGGGTTGTAACCCTTCATCTGAACAGAACTTGGTTCCCCACCATTTATCGGCAAGATAATAATGCAAGAAATCAAGACAGGGAGCAATCTTGTACTGGATCA
Source organism: Iris pallida (assembly GCA_029216955.1). NCBI lineage: Eukaryota > Viridiplantae > Streptophyta > Magnoliopsida > Asparagales > Iridaceae > Iris > Iris pallida. Next base: position 939,408 of record JANAVB010020800.1, on the reverse strand, counting down.
AGACATGACTAAACTGGTTATACCTCATTCAATCAATCACGGCCAAGCAGATACTACGGCTTACTACTTTAACTAACTAGGGTTATCACAGGCCTAATTACTAACAAGATGCAGTGAGATTGTTCCACAGCCACAAGCCCTGCAGACCATCCAAGTTACCCAGGTCGAAAATTAGGGGTTGAATTCATGTAGGTACATCGCCCAGAAGACAAACGTACCCTTAGGTGACTTAGAGGGTGCAACACGCAACGGTGTGCTGGAAATGTGCTCTACTCGACGGCAGGCTACAGATCCCAAGAGCGCCCAGGTAACGGGATTGCCTGTAGCTGTGTCATCTCTTCATGACTACTGAGTTATTCTAGTTATTAACCTTAATCCATTTTAGTAGGTACTCCTGACCGTGGTTGTAACACCCTATTTTCTGAAATTAGGGATTTTTGAAAAATTATTATTTTTATTAATTATTAATGGTGTATAGGACATGATATGATTTATGGTGATTTTAGTGTACTTAGAACCATCTTCTAAGTCATGCTAAGTCATGACTTATGACTTTGTGATTTTGGTTAGTATAACTTAGTGAAAACTCTAGTTTTCCTTAACCTAGAAGTTGTCATGACCATGTGAGCTTAGCCATAGGTTTAGAACATCAAATTAGTGACTTTTGGCCAAAAGGGTATTTTGGTAAATTACTAGACTTTATTTGAGATTATGTGATTTTTAATATTGTTTAATCATGGTTAAGTTCCATGATTAGTCCCTAGCCTATCCTACCCTAATCTAGAGGTTAGCCACTAACCTAGAAGCTTTAGGATGGATTTTTGGTTAAGGGTTAAAGTGGTATAAATATCTAGTTTACCTTTATTGATATGTTCCTTAAACCACTCCAAATATCTCACCCCTTTACACAAAGTCCATGCCTTAGCCATGAAGGAAGGGCAAGGACCCCCCCCCCCCCATGCCATGGCCGGCCAAGGGTACCCCTCCTAGCAGCCCACACTTCTATATAATCCCATTGTATTAATTCATGGAAAATTTACATGAATTTTAATCTCACAAAATTCCCATTTCTTCAAACCTACACAACTTGAGCAATATTGTTCCAAATTCACTCTAGTCTTTTGCATTGGGACCCTACAACATCAAGGGTACTAAGGGAGGATAGCAATCAAGAATTTGGAGGCTTTGGATATCATCAAGTTGAAGGACACACACACCCCCCTCTTCTTTGATTTTTATTGGATTGCACCAATAGGTAAATTCCCTCAAACATAGTTAAAATCCTGTTTTTTCTTCATAAATGCATTCATATAGGACTACCATAACTGTGGGTAAAATTTGGTGGAAATTAGAGTCGGTTAGGTGTCCGTATCGGACACGTATCCTAAGCTAGAAACCCTTGTTTGTTGAAATGCCACATAGGATTTGTTTTTGTTAAAATGTAGAACAAATTACACTTTTGTGAAGCCCTAGACATGTAGGTCACATACCCAGTGGACTGAGCACGTTTTCGTGCTGTGTCCGTGTCCAAATTGGACACGAACCCACTGCACGAGACCCTCGTGCATGCCCTGCTACCCCATCCTTCGTGCGCACTGCACAGGCACCTAGGACACGTGATATTTGACACGGACACGGGGGGCAATGTCTGCGAACATGTCCCCAAAGTCTCGTGTCGCGTCGTGTCGTGTCGAGTGAGAAATCTCACTCGCACTGGACACGCGCTGTCAGCACACACGCGCACGGGGGCGACTTTGAGCGTGTCGTATCGCATGGACACGACACTTGGGTATCTCATGATGACACGGGCGTGTAGCCCTATTCGTGGCGTACACGTGTGCACGACCACGAGACGTGTCGTGTCTCGTGGTGTGTCCACGAGCGTGTGGAACGCGTGCACGACGCTGTGCACGCGTTGCGTATCAGGAATTTACCCGAGTGGGGATTTTGTGTGTTTTGACACATGAATTCGTGTCGTGGTGTCGTGTCAGGTACCTAGGACACTAGGGTATGTATGGGGCACCAGTTACTAACCATTAGAATCGAGCCTTAGCTCGTTTTAGTGTGTGTAAATCGGGTTATCCCAGTTTCGAGTGTACAGTGCACTGTTTCCAGGTTTTAGGATTTTCCAGTTTTGTAAAATCTATTTTCAAATCGATTTTGATTATGTTTTATACTTTGTATTAGTGTATTTTAGTATGTATACACGTAGTATATATGTATATGTGAGTGTGGATGAGTTTTGGGGATAAATGGTAGTGTATAGGTGTAGTTGTGTGTGTATATACATATATATGTATATATGTACTGTGTGTGTGTGTGTTTGGGGGCTGGATTTGGTTCCAGGAAACCAGGAACCACCCCCTCTCCCTTACTATTCAGTCCCCCCCTCTCTCACTGTCCTGTTCTCCCTCTCTCACTCTATGTCCCTCTCACTTCCCTCTATATATATATAGAGTATATATATATAAGTTTATATATATATAATATACATATATATGATATATATGTATACTTTTGTATTAGGTCTCATTATGTCATATATAGTGTATTATATGTATGTGGGTTTTGTATATATATAGTTTTAACATATTGATATTGGGTAGTGGATAGATAGTGTATATATATATATATATATATATATATATATATATATATATATATATATATATATATATATATATATATATATATATATATATATATATATATATATGTATGACTTCTAGTTATAGGTTATATGGAAACCCTATGACTAGCCTATGGCCAAGATTATTAGCCTATGGCTTGGGGCTAACCCTAATGGCCCAAAACCCAACTTGTTGACCCTTGTTGACTAAGGGTTGACCAAAGTCAACCTTAGGTCAAAGTTGACCTAGTTAACCTAGAATTGACTAGGAATGACCTAAAACAACTAGTTGACTAGTGTTGACCTAACTTTGACTAGTTTAACTTTAGAGTTGACCAAGAGTTGACTTTTGACCAAATTGATCTAGAATCATGTAGTATGCATAGTAGACTTCATTTTTACTATTTAAAACACATTGTGACTTGTGTTGCTCTGATCAGGAGCCAGACACCTCTCCTCAGACAGCATATTCTCTACAGACATTCATACAGCAGGCGAGTACATTCTCTGACCGTTTCATACTTGTTCAGGCTTTACTTCTCGCTCTAGATTACTTTACTTGATGCTGTCACGTTGGTAACACGGATTGGTACTATATAGATATTTACATGAGATGTTATCCCCCTCGGGAGCATCGGGTACTTCATGTTATGTGTGTTTCACTTTCATCATGTACTCATGTGCTTCCATCATGCATGTGCACTCATGTGATCATGTACTCTCATGTTCACAGAGCCCTCATGTATACTATCATGTGCATCCTTTCATGGGCCCCATGTGATATCATGTATAATAACATAACTTGTATAGATCCTTGTGTATTGATTGGGGAAACGGGGGAGTAGAAGTGGACATGTGAATAATTCCAAAGTAGTGTAATCATGTGCAAACTCAGTAGTGCAATCATGTATAAATTCTAGCCATTCACATGCCTATCTTGTACTCTACATCACTAGTCACTTATAGTTCTCTATATACAGTAGATATTTCATTACAGCTATCTCTTTTACAGCGTATATTTCCTTTCAACATTTCTTGTATCTTACTCTATTGCCTGTATCGTATTTCCTAACCTGATATGAACTGTGTGAGATGTATTGTGCTCGTTCCTGTCCTGACTGGACCTGTTGAAAATATTACAGAGGATGAGGACGAGGCATGGGTGACTACATATTATGGAGCAGGACTAGATGACACTTGTGTTGAGGACCCTCAGCAGGATCCACCTGCAGCTGAGGATGTTGCTCCAGTAGTCTAGACCAGTTAGCTAGACAGTCTTTTCTATATTATATTTTGTCTCACATTCTGAGTTGTATTTTAAGATGTGGAGATGTATAGACTCTTAGACTTATTGTATTAGGAGTTGACATTCTGGATGTTATGTATCCTAGACACTTAGACTTATTTCATCTATGCTATTGTTCTCTTTGAGTTACTATCTATCTATCTGTCTTTCATTCTTCTACCTTAGATGTGATTGAGACTGCATGTTGTGATGTTACCTCCATTCGGAGTGTATAAACTGTACAGGTACCTTTATATTGTTAGATGATTGACCTAGGACAGCGTTCTACCGCCGACACTGCGGCGTAGGTTGGACGTACCCACGTCTCGTGCCCTTACTCTAGGGTGCGGGTCGTGACACGTTTTTAGTGGTGGCCCATGCAGGTCCAGTTTATGTGGTGGTATTCGAACTAGAGTATCGCCACAGCCTGCAGTAGGAAATAGGATGTAGTTGAGGTACTCAATCACATTAGGAAAAACTCTTATCTAAATCCCTGCTATCTAAATTCTTGCTGATATTGTCTTTCTTTTGAAATAAACTGTCTCATTTGACTATATCGTTTCTTCTCCGTATTGATTTTCTTGTTGATCTGTCTTCAGGATGGTGGAGACACGATCGCAGCATCTCGGTCCAGGTGGCACCACTGAGAGGTCTGCCACCTCTCGTCCAGCTCACCAGGACCCGGGGACCACAGCTCCCCTTACTCCAGCTCATGTGGGAGCTTCTGCCACATTTGGGGGTGCACCTCTACTTATTCGGGGGACCATTCTAGCTACCCCAGACATGCCTCCCCTACAGTTTCGTCAGCTACAGTTCCAGCAGCACCAGCAGCACCAACAGCACCAGCAGCAGTTCCAGCCGCCGATGCCATCTGGATTAGTGGATGCTGCACAGATGTTTTCGTACTTCAAGCATTTCCTAGAGACGCAGCAGCACCAGCAGCAGCGTCAGACAGCGGAGTTTACCAGGGGTATAGATGAGGCCCATCAGCTGGCTAGAGCGACGGTGGAGAGGTTGGCTGTCCGGCCATAGGAAGGATTGGGACAGCCGCGACAGCAGAGGATTCTGGACATTCAGGACTTCAAGAAGATGAAATCCAGGGACTTCTTGGGGACAGAGGGGATTCTTTATGCTGATGACTGGATTAAGCACATTGAGGAGATCTTCCGACTGGCGGAGATACCAGCCGGACTCCAGATAGAGGCAGCAGCCAGCCAGATGCAGGATCTTGCCCGTACCTGGTATCAGACGGACCCGAGAGTAGGCACTCCAGGGCAGACATGGGGAGCTTTTAAGGAGCTCTTCAAGGGGAAGTTTTTCCCGGATCAGGCAGTCGGTGCATTGGAGACCCAGTTCGAGAACCTGGTTCAGGGGAACCAGACTGTAGAGGAGTATTCCGGTGAGTTTTGCCGGTTGAGCAGATTCGTGGAGGGCCTTAGCGAGACAACGAAGGCGAGGAGGTTCAGGAAGGGCTTGGTCAAGGAGGTCAAGTCCTTGACCAAGAGTGACAGGAACGCCACTTTTGAGGAGATCCTATCAGGAGCGATGGCGGCTGAGGATGATCTTGAGCTGAAGCTCAAGAGGGGCCGCGACACCCAGGGAGCTGGCAGCAGTGGAGGACAGGCCAAGAGGCCTCATTTTTAGCACCAGCAGCAGAGGCCATTCCAGCAGCAGAGGCCGTTCCAGCAGGTGCAGCAGCCGAGGCACCAGCAGCAGGCACCCAGACAGCAGGTCGTCAGTTGCACTTTCTGTAAGAAACAGGGTCATGGATGGAATGACTGCAGAAAGAGGCTTGGCAGGTGTCTATTATGTGGTTCTGGAGACCACCAGCTGAGGGAGTATCCCATGTCTTCGGGACGACCAGTTCAGGGAGGCGGAGCCAAGGCTCCGGCAGGGCAGCAGAAGGGACCTTTGCCGACTCAGCAGCAGAGGTTCACCCAGCACCAGCATCAGGCCAGGGGTGGACAGCAGGGGCGAGCCTATGCCATGGCAACAGAGGATGCCGAGGTTACTGGAGAGCTGATAGCAGGTTCTATTCTTCTCGACTCTATTCCAGCTTATGCATTGTTCGATTCTGGGGCTTCCCATAGCTTTGTATCAGTATTTTTTCCGATTCGACATCATGTTATATCTGAATCGTTGCCTAGGACTTACAAGATTACGACCGGGGGTGGCATTATCCTCGTTCGTGATATTTACAAGGGACGGAGAGTAGTTTTGGAAGGCCGAGAGTTGGATGTGTGTTTGCTCGTAATGCCACTACCGAACTACGATATTGTACTCGGTATGGATTGGTTGAGCATGCACCATGCTAGCATAGATTGTCGCGGGGGTAGAGTTCTGTTCAGAGTGCCAGGAGAGCCAGAGTTTGTATATTCCCGACGGCAGGCAGAGCAGACTTGCAGAGTTTTCTGTGGAGCTTCGGTCGAGGAGCAGCCAGCTCCACATCCATTGATTGCTGAGTTCATAGACGTGTTTCCAGAGGAATTGCCTGGGCTTCCACCAGACAGAGACGTTGAGTTCTCGATAGACTTGGTTCCAGGTGCGGAACCCATTTCTCAGCATGTCTATCGAGTGAACAACAGCGAGCTGGTGGAATTGAAGAAACAGGTGGATGAGTTACAGGACAAAGGCTTCATCCGCTCTAGTTCTTCACCTTGGGGTGTACCGGTACTCTTTGTACCGAAGAAGGATGGGTCGGTACGTATGTGTATCGACTACAGGGCACTCAACAGTCTGACGATCAAGAACAGATATCCACTGCCGCGGATCGATGATCTCTTCGATCAGTTGAGCGGAGCTCGGGTATTCTCGAAGATTGATCTGAGGTCAGGCTACCATCAGGTAAAGGTGAAGAGGGAGGACATTCCGAAGACGGCGTTCAGGACGCGGTACGGCCAGTTCGAGTTTATGGTGATGCCGTTTGGGTTGACGAATGCTCCGACGATGTTCATAAACTTGATGAACAAGGTGTTCCACCAGTACTTAGATAAGTTCGTGGTGGTGTTCATCGACGACATCCTGGTGTACTCGAAGACCGAGAAGGAGCATGAGGAGCACTTGAGAGTGGTCCTGTAGACTCTCAGGCAGGAGCAGCTTTACGGCAAGCTCTCGAAGTGCGAGTTCTTTCTTGACAGAGTTGACTTCCTGGGTCATGTAGTGACTGGAGATGGGATCTCAGTCGACCCGAGGAAGATATCAGCAGTTGAGGCTTGGGCAGCGCCGACGTCAGTAGCAGAGATCAGGAGCTTTCTGGGATTGGCAGGCTACTACAGGAGGTTCGTCCAGGATTTCTCTCGGGTTGCAGAGCCGTTGTCTAGGCTGACCCGGAAGGACGCAGAGTTTCTCTGGTCAGAGGAGTGTCAGGCCGCTTTCGATGAGTTGAAGAAGCGGTTGACGACAGCCCCGATTCTGACATTGCCATCAGGATCAGGCGGGTTCACTATCTACAGTGACGCCTCGGGGAAGGGTTTGGGTTGTATCTTGCAGCAGCATGGGAAGGTGATTGCCTATGCTTCCAGGCAGCTACGGCCCCATGAGAAGAACTACCCTACCCATGATTTAGAGTTGGCGGCAGTTATCTTTGCTCTGAAGCTGTGGAAACACTATTTGTATGGAGAGCGCGTGGAGATATTCACAGACCACAAGAGCTTGAAATACGTGTTTACGCAGAAGGAGCTGAATATGAGGCAGCGTAGATGGCTGGAGCTGATGAAGGACTTTAATATTCTTCTGCAGTATCACCCAGGGAAGGCCAACGTAGTTGCCGATACTTTGAGCAGATATCCGACAGCTATGTGCTTGACGATGGATCGTCACTTGTTAGCGGACTTGGAGAGCCATGGGATCGAGCTGATTGTGCCGGGAGTGCAGATGCAGATGTGGGGCCTCCAGATTCAGTCGGACTTGATTGATACGATCAAGTCGGCTCAGTTCGATGATGTTTCTCTACGATGCATCAGGGAGCAGGTCAGACAGGGATTTGTGGACGATGAGTTCACTCTTGCAGGGGATGGCGCATTGAGGCACGGTTCCAGACTGTGTGTGCCCAGTGGAGACTTTCGGGAGCAGGTTATGCAGGAGGTCCACCGTTCTCAGTACTCGATACATCCGGGAGCCAACAAGATGTATAGGGATCTGAGAGAGCATGTATGGTGGAGTGGGATGAAGCGCGAGGTAGCATACTTCGTAGCCAGGTGTTTGATCTGCCAGTAGGTCAAGGCGGAGAGGCAGAGGCCAGGAGGACTGTTGCAGCCATTGCCCATTCCGGAGTGGAAGTGGGAGCACATCATGATGGACTTCGTTTCGGGATTTCCGCGTACTCCAGGAGGGAATGATGCGATTTGGGTCATCGTCGACAGGTTGACCAAATCGGCCCACTTTTTGCCATTCAAAGTGGGTTTGTCTACCGAGAAGCTATCAGAGATGTATATGAGGCAGATAGTCAGACTTCATGGGATTCCAGTGAGCATTGTATCGGACCGGGACAGTCGTTTCACTTCACATTTCTGGAGGAGCTTGCATATTAGCTTGGGCACTCAGCTCAAGTTTAGTACCGCATACCACCCGCAGACAGACGGACAGTCAGAGCGGACCATTCAGAGTCTGGAGGACATGTTGCAGACTTGTGTCCTGGACTTTGGAGGATCTTGAGAGAGTCACCTGCACTTAGTAGAGTTTGCATATAACAACAGCTTTCAGGCCAGCATCGAGATGTCCCCTTTTGAGGCACTGTACGGGCGTAGATGTCGTACACCCTTGTCTTGGGATGATGTTGGGGAGCGAGTTTTATTGGGGCCTGAGATGGTTGTAGATGCAGCAGAGAAGGTGAAGCTTATCAGAGATCGGCTTTGCGTGGCGCAGGACAGACATCGGCACTGGGCCGATAGCCACCGCAGACCTTTGGAGTTTGAGGTACAGTTTAGAGATAGGATTAGAATTAGGTTGTCTTGTTTGTGTTTTGTTAATCATATTTATTTATCATAATTAAATTGAGACCTTGTTTGTGTTTAGGTCGGAGACCAGGTATTCTTGAGGATATCTTCGACACGTGGCACGATACGTTTTGGTGGAGGTGGGAAGCTTAGCCCGCGTTTTATCGGCCCTTTCGTTATCAGCGGGAGAGTCGGTGACGTGTCTTACAGGCTAGACTTACCACCAGCATTGGTAGGAGTCCACAACGTATTTCACGTGTCACAGTTGAGACGGTACGTGGCAGATCCTAACCATGTACTTGATCATTCCGAGATCGAGGTGGGTCCTACTCTTCGTTATCCAGAGCAGCCTGTTGAGATTCTGGATCGACGGGAGAAGGCATTGACGAACCAGATGATACCTTTGGTTCGTGTCGCATGGAGGCATCATTCTCCAGGAGAGTCCACCTGGGAACGGGAGGATGAGATGCGCGAGCGACACCCTTATCTATTTGTACCTTGAGGTATGATTTCTATCCTTCTCATTAGTTTCAGTTTTGTCTTTAAATTTCGAGGACGAAATTATTGTTAGGAGGGTAGACTTGTAACACCCTATTTTCTGAAATTAGGGATTTTTGAAAAATTATTATTTTTATTAATTATTAATGGTGTATAGGGCATGATATGATTTATGGTGATTTTAGTGTACTTAGAACCATCTTCTAAGTCATGCTAAGTCATGACTTATGACTTTGCGATTTTGGTTAGTATAACTTAGTGAAAACCCTAGTTTTCCTTAACCTAGAAGTTGCCATGACCATGTGAGCTTAGCCATAGGCTTAGAACATCAAATTAGTGACTTTTGGCCAAAAGGGTATTTTGGTAAATTACTAGACTTTATTTGAGATTATGTGATTTTTAATATTGTTTAATCATGGTTAAGTTCCATGATTAGTCCCTAGCCTATCCTACCCTAATCTAGAGGTTAGCCACTAACCTAGAAGCTTTATGATGGATTTTTGGTTAAGGGTTAAAGTGGTATAAATATCTAGTTTACCTTTATTGATATTTTCCTTAAACCACTCCAAATATCTCACCCCTTTACACAAAGTCCATGCCTTAGCCATGAAGGAAGGGAAAGGACACCCCCCCATGCCATGGCCGGCCAAGGGTACCCCCCTAGCAGCCCACACTTCTATATAATCCCATTGTATTAATTCATGGAAAATTTACATGAATTTTAATCTCACAAAATTCCCATTTCTTCAAACCTACACAACTTGAGCAATATTGTTCCAAATTCACTCTAGTCTTTTGCATTGGGACCCTACAACATCAAGGGTACTAAGGGAGGATAGCAATCAAGAATTTGGAGGCTTTGGATATCATCAAGTTGAAGGACACGCACACCCTCCCTCTTCTTTGATTTTTATTGGATTGCACCAATAGGTAAATTCCCTCAAACATAGTTAAAATCCTGTTTTTTCTTCATAAATGCATTCATATAGGACTACCATAACTGTGGGTAAAATTTGGTAGAAATTAGAGTCGATTAGGTGTCCGTATCGGACACGTATCCTAAGCTAGAAACCCTTGTTTGTTGAAATGCCACATAGGATTTGTTTTTGTTAAAATATAGAACAAATTACACTTTTGTGAAGCCCTAGACATGTAGGTCACATACCCAGTGGACTGAGCACGTTATCGTGCTGTGTCCGTGTCCAAATTGGACACGAACCCACTGCACGAGACTCTCGTGCATGCCCTGCTACCCCATCCTTCGTGCGCACTGCACAGGCACCTAGGACACGTGATATTTGACACGGACACGGGGGCAATGTCTGCGAACATGCCTCCAAAGTCTCGTGTCATGTCGTGTCGTGTCGAGTAAGAAATCTCACTTGCACTGGACACGCGCTGTCAGCACACACGCGCGCGGGGGCGACTTTGAGCGTGTCGTGTCGCATGGACACGACACTTGGGTGTCTCGTGATGACACGAGCGTGTAGCCCTATTCGTGGCGTACATGTGTGCACGACCACGAGACGTGTCGTGTCTCGTGGTGTGTCCACGAGCGTGTGGAACACGTGCACGATGCTGTGCACGCGTTGCGTATCAGGAATTTACCCGAGTGGGGATTTTGTGTGTTTTGACACATGAATTCGTGTCGTGGTGTCGTGTCAGGTACCTAGGACACTAGGGTATGTATGGGGCACCAGTTACCAACCATTAGAATCGAGCCTTAGCTCGTTTTAGTGTGTGTAAATCGGGTTATCCCAGTTTCGAGTGCACAGTGCACTGTTTCCAGGTTTTAGGATTTTCCAGTTTTGCAAAATCGATTTTCAAATCGATTTTGATTATGTTTTTATACTTTGTATTAGTGTATTTTAGTATGTATATATGTAGTATATATGTATATGTGAGTGTGGGTGAGTTTTGGGGATAAATGGTAGTGTATAGGTGTAGTTGTGTGTGTATATACATATATATGTATATATGTACTGTGTGTGTGTGTGTGTGTGTTTGGGGGCTGGATTTGGTTCCAGGAAACCAGGAACCACCCCCTCTCCCTTACTGTTCAGTCCCCCCCTCTCTCACTGTCCTGTTCTCCCTCTCTCACTCTATGTCCCTCTCACTTCCCTCTATATATATATAGAGTATATATATATAAGTTTATATATATATATATATATATATATATATATATATATATATATATATATATATATATATATAATATACATATATATGATATATATGTATACTTTTGTATTAGGTCTCATTATGTCATATATAGTGTATTATATGTATGTGGGTTTTGTATATATATAGTTTTAACATATTGATATTGGGTAGTGGATAGATAGTGTATATATATATATATATATATATATATATATATATATATATATATATATATATATATATATATATATATATATATGTATGACTTCTAGTTATAGGTTATATGGAAACCCTATGACTAGCCTATGGCCAAGATTATTAGCCTATGGCTTGGGGCTAACCCTAATGGCCCAAAACCCAACTTGTTGACCCTTGTTGACTAAGGGTTGACCAAAGTCAACCTTAGGTCAAAGTTGACCTAGTTAACCTAGAATTGACTAGGAATGACCTAAAACAACTAGTTAACTAGTGTTGACCTAACTTTGACTAGTGTTGACCTAACTTTGACCAGTTTGACTTTAGAGTTGACCAAGAGTTGACTTTTGACCAAATTGACCTAGAATCATGTAGTATGCATAGTAGACTTCATTTTTACTATTTAGAACACATTGTGACTTGTGTTGCTCTGATCAGGAGCCAGACACCTCTCCTCAGACAGCATATTCTATACAGACATTCATACAGCAGGCGAGTACATTCTCTGACCGTTTCATACTTGTTCAGGCTTTACTTCTCGCTCTAGATTACTTTACTTGATGCTGTCACGTTGGTAACACGGATTGGTACTATATGGATCTTTACATGAGATGTTATCCCCCTCGGGAGCATCAGGTACTTCATGTTATGTGTGTTTCACTTTCATCATGTACTCCTGTGCTTCCATCATGCATGTGCACTCATGTGATCATGTACTCTCATGTTCACAGAGCCCTCATGTATACTATCATGTGCACCCTTTCATGGGCCCCATGTGATATCATGTATAATAACATAACTTGTATAGATCCTTGTGTATTGATTGGGGAAACGGGGGAGTAGAAGTGGACATGTGAATAATCCCAAAGTAGTGTAATTATGTGCAAACTCAGTAGTGTAATCATGTATAAATTCTAGCCATTCACATGCCTATCTTGTACTCTACATTACTAGTCACTTATAGTTCTCTATATACAGTAGATATTTCATTACAGCTATCTCTTTTACAGTGTATATTTCCTTTCAGCATTTTCTGTATCTTACTCTATTGCCTGTATCGTATTTCCTAACATGATATGAACTGTGTGAGATATATTGTGCTCGTTCCTGTCCTGACTGGACCTGTTGAAAATATTACAGAGGATGAGGACGAGGCATTGGTGACTACATATTATGGAGCAGGACTAGATGACACTTGTGTTGAGGACCCTCAGCAAGATCTACCTGCAGCTGAGGATGTTGCTCCAGTAGTCTAGACCAGTTAGCTAGACAGTCTTTACTATATTATATTTTGTCTCACATTCTGAGTTGTATTTTGAGATGTGGAGATGTATAGACTCTTAGACTTATTGTATTAGGAGTTGACATTCTGGATGTTATGTATCCTAGACACTTAGACTTATTTCATCTATGCTATTATTCTCTTTGAGTTACTATCTATCTATCTGTCTTTCATTCTTCTACCTTAGATGTGATTGAGACTGCATGTTGTGATGTTACCTCCATTCGGAGTGTATAAACTGTACAGGTACCTTTATATTGTTAGATGATTGACCTAAGACAGCGTTCTACCGCCGATACTACGGCGTAGGCTGGACGTACCCACGTCTCGTGCCCTTACTCTAGGATGCGGGTCGTGACAGTGGTACTCAGGAGTCCCATCCTAGACATGATGCAAGACAAGACAAGTGGATTTAACAAGCAAGCAAGAAAGAACTACCCACGGTGTCAAGGCATGTCAAGTCAAGTTAGCCGTCGCAACAGCGTTAAGATAAATCATGTCAGGGTACTTGTCAGGAGTGCGCCACGATGGGCCACTATCATGTCAGGTTGGTCATGTCAGGAGTGCACCACTACGGGTCACTGTCGTGTTATGCTAGTTCCTTGTCATACCATGCCATGTGCAATAGTCATTCCAAACATATTAAGTAAAATTAAGTTCATGATAAAAGGCGTAAGGATATAAAATGGGCGTAAAATATCTAATAAAATATCAATATACAGGGCTATAGAAAAGACAAGCTTAAAGAAATAAAACCAAAACTCCAAGAGCCAATGGTTAAGCAAGGGGTCAAGAGAGCTGCGTACGCTCAAAAGTCACGCACGCATGAGGGCTGCGTACGCTCAAAGGTCATGCACGCATGAGGGCTGCGTACGCTCAAAAGTCACGTACGTAGGAGCTGCGTACGCTCAAAAGTCACGCACGCATGAGCTGCGTACGCTCAAAAGTCACGCACACATGAGGGCTGCGTACGCTCAAAAGTCACGCACGCATGAGGGCTGCGTACGCTCAAAAGTCACGCACGCAGGAGCTGTGTATGCTCAAAAGTCACGCACGCAGGAGCTGCGTACGCTCAAAAGTCACGCACGCATGAGGGCTGCGTACGCTCAAAAGTCACGCACGTATGAGGGCTGCGTACGCTCAAAAGTCACGCACGCAGGAGCTACGTACGCTCAAAAGTCACGCACGCATGAGGGCTGCGTATGCTCAAAAGTCTCGCACGCATGAGAGCGACATACGTGAAAAGTCACGCACGCAGAGGAGTGGCATACGTGAAAAGTCACGCACGCAGAGGAGCGGCATACGTAAAAAGTCACGCACGCAGAGGAGCGGCATACGTGAAAAGTCACGCACGCCAGAGAGCTGCGTATGTGCAAAAGCACGCAAGCAGAGAGCTGCGTACGCGTAAAAACAAGCACACAGGGTCTGGGTCTTCTTCTCCATGGCTGAGAAGAAGCTCCAATGGCTCCAAAACTTTAAAGCATCACAACTTGGCCATCCGAACTCCAAATCCAGATTTCCAAAGTTCTAACCAGGGTGGAATTGAACTCTCTTCCACATGGAAATATCAAAACCCATAAAAATCCAACTTAAGTAGATCAAAACCATACAAAACCGAAAATAGGAAAAACCTAGATCTAGAACAATGGAGACTCCAAATCACAAAATACCAAGTTCTAATGTTGATCACTAAGTCCTAATCTAACAAATGGACAAATAAAAGAGGGTTCTCATGTGGTGGCAAGGTGCACTTGCCTATGGGTGGGTGTGTGGAGAGGAAGGAGAAGAGAGTTGTGTTGAGGAAGGAGAAGAAGAAATAATGGTGGTTTATGAAGAGAGAGAAAAGTTGGTGGAGTTATAAAGAGGGTGGGATATGGTGTGTTGAGGGTGGAGAATAGGTTAAGGTGATCCAATACACTAAACCAAACCATACCAACCCAATCCAATTAAAATCGAACCATGCCAAAACCCAAAAATACGAGAAATACCAAAATTCCACAAGTTGAGAAAAAAACTAAAAATACTTGCCAAAATCCAGATACGAGTATAAATACGAAATACGGGAAATACGGAAAATGAGGGTGACAGAGGCTGCCATGGATTTCTATTCCAAATTATTCTCCAAAGGGACTGTTCACAAAGATAGATCCTTCCTAGGCCAAATCTCTCTCCTCATTAACGGAACCGACAACGCCCAGTTGGAACGTCCACCTACAGCCCAGGACGTTAAAAATGTTGTGTGGGCTCTGAACGAGCATAGTGCGTCAGGCCCGGACGGCTTTTCGGGGGTATTCTTTCGTACATACTGGGATATTATCAAGCAGGACATCACCGAAGCGGCTATCACTTTTTTCGAAGGGGCTACATACCCCAAAGCCATTTCTAATGCTAATCTGATCATTATTCCAAAAAAAGATAACCCGGAGTCCTTTCGCGACTTTCGCCACATTAGCCTTTGTAACTTCACCAACAAGATCATCTCCAAGATCATCGCTACCAGAATGGCAGGAATTCTCCATAAAATTATTTCGGAGGAGCAAAGCGGTTTGTTCGCGGGAGGAACATCCAGGACAACATTATGCTGGCCCAAAAGCTAATCAACTGCATGAGATTTCCAGTGAGATGGGGCAACATCGCTGTCAAAATCGACATGGAGAAAGCTTATAACAGACTGGATTGGCAATTCATGATCTGGGTTTTCAGAGCTTTCGGATTCTCAGAAACTTGGATCAACATCATGTGGAGATCTATCAGCAACTCGTGGTTCTCTACGGTCATCAACGGCCACGCCGAGGGGTTCTTCAAATCCCATCGTGGGGTTAGACAGGGCGACCCTCTGTAACACCCAATTTTTCAGAAGAGGGTAATTTTGAAATTTTGTAATTATAATTATTGTTTAATGGTATTTATTTTATGTTATGATTTTTAGTGATTTTTAATTATTTTTAAACTATTTAAATTCATGACTTATGATTTGGTGTCTTGCTAGTGTTCATTTCCAGACTGAGGGGTATTTTAGTCATTTTTATAATTTTAAGAATTTTTTGGGATTATTATTTATTAAATAAAATTTATTATTATTAATTAGAATTTATGGGAATTTTTAGAATTTATTTTAGATTTATTTGGACTGGTTTGATTTTGGTCAGTTTTGACTCTTGTAGACTAACCTAGGAACTAACCATAGTTAGTTGAGCTTGGTTAGGTCAAGTGACCCTAGTCTAACCTAGTGTGACTCAAGTTAGTGGTTAGTGATTCATAGAACTAGAATTAGAATGTTAGAAATCATTTGATTTGGTGAATGGCTTGTGGTTTCACAAGTCATTATTGTGACTTAGCTAGATTGGACTCAAACCTAGCTCAACCCTAACCCAAGGCCAAGTGATCAGCCACATAGCTGAACCTAGGGAATCCCCCCCTATTTAATCCCTCCTAGTTTTTAGGGCTAGCCTCTTTTAGGGTTCTAGCAATTTTTCTAAGGAGAAGGTGAGTTGCATCTTTCAAAATCATAACAAATCCAAATTAACTCCTTTTCCCTTCAAACCAATTCCATTAGAACCTAAATTTCTCCCCCTTGCTGCTGGAATTTATTATTGTGCAGGAAAAAGCAATTTGGGGGACTTTGGGGCTTGAGGAAATTCTCCCATTTAAAGACTTTTCTAGTCTTTGTGCATCTATAGGTATAACCTCCATTTCTCCATTAAATTCCTGTTTTAAATCATGTTAGGGAAGCCCTAGCCCTACCTCTACTGTAGGACAGCCTAAACCTAGGTTTTGGATTCGTTTCGTGTCCGTATCGGACACGTATCAACCTAGCATTCTAGGTGTTCGACCTATTGCCTGTGAGAACTCGATTTTGTTGTTTTTGATTTCTGTTTGAATAGGTTGGTAGATCGTGGTGTGCTCTTCAACTTTCATGAAGGGACCTTGGCCTTTTTGTGTCAGTGTCGGGTGCAATCTGGTCTGGACACGCGTGCGTGTACTGGGCTTGGGCCTGTGCATTTCCCCTGCTACCCGTGGCCTCGTGCTCGAGACACAGGCCACGTGGTGAGCTGAGTTTTGGCGTGGAGCTTGGGGCAGTGTCTGACACGACACCCCCCAAGTCTCGTGTCGCGAGGGAGCGTGTCGGGTGCGTACGGACACGCGCACTGGTCACGCTGGCTGTGTTAGTCTGTGCATTCCAGTTTGAGGGATACTCTGTGTGGTTCGAGTTAAATATTTTAAATCATGGTTTAAATAATAATTAAGATCCTAATGTATAGTATTTAGTGTATGAATATTGTTTACATACTTTAGTTAGGTTTTTATGGATGGTTTTGGATTCGTATGGCAATGTGTATTGTTTTTTTTTTCTGATACTCAAGTATACTGTCACTGTTAGGTTCAAGTCCATAAATTCCCAGTTTTACTTTGATTGTTCAAACAAATTGGATCCCTACATATCTTAATATCAGTTAATTTAGTGTTTGCATGGAAATTGGATGGTTTGGTTTTGAAAATGAGATTTTGGCCTAAGGAGTAGAGGCAATGTATGCTAATACATAATGTTGCTGTCAATTTTTCATTCCCAGTTTTGTTAAGAGAAATGAACTTGCAAATCCTTTTAATTCCATGTTTTAAAGCTAATGTTGCTGTTAGATTCCATGTTCTTAAATTGCAAATCATGTATAACCTGTGGGGTGACTTCCCAGTTTGGTATCATCAGTTAAAAACCTGGAAATGATCACAAAATTGCTCTTTCACTCTTAACTGTTTAGTATAGGTAGAATGTATAACCTGGGTGATTTTTCCAGTTTTGGCAAACCTGAGATTTACTAAGTTATGGTATAAACTTGTGCATTGATTTGGGTAATATGGAGACCATGAACTGATTTCCTGCAAACACTCTTAGACACACACTTTTCCTTTGTGCACTGCCTATTCCTGCATACTTTTAGACATACTTTAGCACTATTTGATAGCCATGAACTGATTCCTACGTTTGTGTGACAGTTTCACACACACTTGTTCCTGTACAAAGTATTTCCTGCACACATTCTCCTTACTGTCACACCCTTAATTCCTGCACCTTACATTGTTGGCTGGTGTATTTTCCACACACCTATATACACATTTCCTCCTCACTGTGATTTCCTGCATTCCTCACTATTCCTGCATTGTAGACTAGTCCACACACCTTTCACTCTTCACTGATACTTAATTCTTGCATGATTCCTGCACTTGCCTGTACACACACTAGTTCACTAATTGATCACTGCCTTGCTATTACCTGCATACTCTTTGACACACACTCTCTTTGTCACACACACATGCTTTTCTCCCTATATTCATATCTGTGTATATATTATATATGTAGGAACATGATACATGTATATTTATATAGGTAATTATGTGTCTAATGTATAGGTTATACTATATATATCTAAGAGTCTTATATATATGAATGTGTGTATACCATGTTTTATATATAAGTATATATGTGGGGTTTACATATAGATAGCCACATGTATATATATATATATATACTATGTGATTGTCATGTGTAGACCTAGATGCCATATAGATGGTGTGATGATTGGTTGACTTGTGTTATATAGGTTGTAAGGACTTGGTATGCTAGCATAGGCTAGTTAGCATTATTTAGACTAGTATGGACTAGCTAGGCCTAGAATAGACTATCTAGACTTGTTAGACCTAGTTTGACCATGATTGACCTAGTTTGACTTCTAGGGTTGACCAAAGTTGACCAAGAGTTGACTTTGGCCTAGATTGACCTAGAATCATGTAGAATGCATAGTAGGACTCCATGTTACTATTCTGGACTTGTTGTGACTTGTGCTGTTCTGTTTAGGAGCCAGATACCACTCCTTGGACAGTACGATTCATATCGGACACTCAGATACAGGCGAGTACATTCTCTGATCATTTCATATCCTGCTTAGAATTATTACCTGCAGTAGATTACTTTACTTGTACTGTCACGTTGGTCACACGGATTGGTACTATATGGATCTCTACATGCGATGTTATCCCCCTCGAGAGCATCGGGTACATTGTGCTTGTGCGTTTCACTTACATCATGTACTCCTGTGCTTTCATTACATGTGCACTCCTGTGAATCTTGTACTCTCATGTTCACGGAGCCCCCATGTATACTATCATGTGCACCCTATATGGGCCCCCATGTGATATCCTGTGCAATAACATAACCTGTTTAGATCCTTGTGTATTGATTGGGGATACGGGAGAGTGCTAGTAGTCGTGTGAACAATTCCTTGTAGTATAGATTCCTGTGCACCTCGACATCCTGTGCAAATCTGTCTCGTTCACATGTGCTATCTCGTACTCTGACTCACTAGCCACTGTTAGTTCTCTATGTATAGTAGATATCCTATTACAGCTCTTCCTGTTTTACATACTATTTTTCTTTCAGTACCTGTATCTTACCTTACTGCATGTTCATATTTTCTAACCTGCTATGAATTGTTGAGATGTACTGTGCTCGCTCCTGTCCTGACTGGACCTGTTAAAAATATTACAGAGGATGAGGAGGAGGCTGGCCTAGACACCTATTATAGGGGCAGTACTGGATGACACCTGTGAGCTGGACCCTCAGGAGGATCCAGCAGTAGCTGAGGACTTTCCTCCGACTGCCTAGACTAGATAGTTAGGCTTTTATCTTTATGTAGTTGGACATGTTTTAGCTAGACTTTTATGTGGAGATCAGTTTTGTATATATTCTTTATCTGAGACTTGTACTGCTGGGATTATCTTAGACTATGGTTTTATCTATTTCATTTCCTTGAGTTCTATTCATATCGTGCTATATCTTCCTTAGTTGTGATTGAGTTTCTTTTGCTATGTCACCCCCATTCGGGGAGTATAAACTGCTAGTTATATAATTGTTAGATGTTGTGACCTAGGACAGCGTTCTACCGCCGACTCTGCGGCGTAGGCTGGGCGTTGTTACGTTCTCGTACCCTCACAGTGGGTGCGGGTCGTGACACGTTTTTAGTGGTGGCCCATGCAGGTCTCGACTAGAAGTGTAGTGGTACTCGAACTAGAGTATCGCTGCAGCCTGCTATAGGATATAGGATATAAAATTTAAGGTTACTCAATCACTTTAGGAAAATTCCTTTTATTGCCATCTAAATCCTTTTGTCAGCTGATCCTTTGAATTATAATTGTCCGCCTTTGTTATTTCGCTTCTTTCTCAGAAATTGATACTCTTGTCTGTCTATCTTCAGGATGGTAGAGACTCGTGCACAGCGTGCCGTTCCTGAGGATGCTATAGAGGGGACTGCTACCTCTCAGCCAGCACGGCGAGGCCAGGAGACTGCAGCTCTTGCCACCTCAGCTCGTGTGGAGACCTCGGCAGCCGCAGCAGGGGACATGCACCCACCGGCTCGGAGGCAGGACCCGGTTATCCCAGAGGATCCTTACCAGCAGCCACCTCCAGGGACTGATAGACGCAGTACAGCTGCTAGCCTTCTTCAGGCAGTACATGAAGGGCCAGCAGGGACAGCAGCAGAGGCAGACGGCAGAGCTCACTCGAGGCATTGATTGGCAGTGACAGCAGTAGAGAGAGTAGTGGCTCAGCCCGCAGCAGCCCCGCAGCCTCACCAGCCGCGGAAGAAGGGTATTCAGGACTTCCAGAAGATGCACCCCAGAGACTTCCGGGGGACGGAGGGCATCTTGTATGCCGATGAGTGGATCGAGCATATGGAGGAGATCTTTAGGCTGGCTGAGAATTCCGACTAGGCTTCAGATTGAGGCGGCGGCCAGTATGATGCAGGACCTGGCCCGCACTTGGTACCAGACAGACCCGAGGGTCGGCACGCCAGGGCAGACTTGGGCAGCTTTCAAGGAGCTGTTCAGGAAGAAGTTCTTCCCAGAGGCAGCTTGTAGGAGCCCTCGAGACTCAGTTCGAGGCCCTAGTCCAGGGGAGTCAGTCTGTGGAGGAGTATGCAGGAGAGTTCTGCTGCCTGGGCAGATTTGTAGAGGACTTGTCGGAGGCGACGAAGGCCCGGAGATTCCGGAAGGGTTTGGTGAAGGAAGTCAAATCCTACACCAAGAACGCCCGCAGTACTACATTTGAGGAGATACTGGTGGACGCACTAGCTGCAGAGGATGACCTTGAGCTTAGGCTCAAGAGAGAGAGAGACCCAGCTGGGGGCAGCAGCAGCAGCGGAGGCCAGGCCAAGAGGCCTCACTTTCAGCACCAGCAGCCGAGGCAGTTTCAGCCGCTGCCGATTCAGCAGCAGTTCCAGCATCAGGCACCCAGGCAGACAGTCAGTTGCCCCTTCTGCAAGAAGCCAGGGCATGGATGGAATGAGTGCAGGAAGAGGCTCGGGAAGTGCCTTTTCTGCGGAGCACAGATCACCAGATGAGGGATTGTCCTAGGTCTGTGGGACGAACAGCTCAGGGAGGAGGAGCCGGAGCAGCAGCAGGCCAGCAGCGGGGACCAGCCCTGCCGACTCAGCAGCAGAGGTTCGTCCAGTACCAGCAGCAGGCCAGGGGAGGCCAGCAAGGACGAGCTTACGCCATGACACTTGAGGATGCTCAGGCAGTAGGAGAGGTGCTAGCAGGTTCTGATCTTCTCGATTCTATTCTACCTTGTCTCATTATACCTATCCTGAAATTCTATTCCATCTATTTATATCTGCTTCCTCATTGTTGATAAGTTTGATCTGGTGATTCGTTATGTTTGTTTTTCTTCTGAGAAAATCATATGGGCTAGGTCACCTCAGTTATGGGATCTAGAATCTTGATGGTCGTGTTAGTTGGCATAGTGAGGACATATAGTCAGATTTTGGATATATTTTTCGGATATGGGAATTTAAGGTTTTCGCCGTCGCATGCGGCAATGCGAAAATTTTAAATACCATGAACCTAAGGATACGTACCTTAGTCAAGGACTCTGTGATTATCGTAGCCATGCTCACTAGCACGACGAAGATTCTGAGTATCATGATTTTGGACAGACGCATATGACTATCTGACGGTATGTTTGAGACTTTGATTGTGGGGTGTATGACCTAGAAGGACTACTACCATTTTAATTTCGAGGACGAAATTTTTGTAAGGTGGGTAGGATTGTAACACCCAGTTTTTCAGAAGAGGGTAATTTTGAAATTTTGTAATTATAATTATTGTTTAATGGTATTTATTTCATGTTATGATTTTTAGTGATTTTTAATTATTTTTAAACTATTTAAATTCATGACTTATGATTTGGTGTCTTGCTAGTGTTCATTTCCAGACTGAGGGGTATTTTAGTCATTTTTATAATTTAAGAATTTTTTGGGATTATTATTTATTAAATAAAATTTATTATTATTAATTAGAATTTATGGGAATTTTTTAGAATTTATTTTGGATTTATTTGGACTGGTTTGATTTTGGTCAGTTTTGACTCTTGTAGACTAACCTAGGAACTAACCATAGTTAGTTGAGCTTGGTTAGGTCAAGTGACCCTAGTCTAACCTAGTGTGACTCAAGTTAGTGGTTAGTGATTCATAGAACTAGAATTAGAATGTTAGAAATCATTTGATTTGGTGAATGGCTTGTGGTTTCACAAGTCATTATTGTGACTTAGCTAGATTGGACTCAAACCTAGCTCAACCCTAACCCAAGGCCAAGTGATCAGCCACATAGCTGAACCTTGGGAATCCCCCCCTATTTAATCCCTCCTAGTTTTTAGGGCTAGCCTCTTTAGGGTTCTAGCTATTTTTCTAAGGAGAAGGTGAGTTGCATCTTTCAAAAATCATAACAAATCCAAATTAACTCATTTTCCCTTCAAACCAATTCCATTAGAACCTAAATTTCTCCCCCTTGCTGCTGGAATTTATTATTGTGCAGGGAAAAGCAATTTGGGGGACTTTGGGGCTTGAGGAAATTCTCCCATTTAAAGACTTTTCTAGTCTTTGTGCATCTATAGGTATAACCTCCATTTCTCCATTAAATTCCTGTTTTAAATCATGTTAGGGAAGCCCTAGCCCTACCTCTACTGTAGGACAGCCTAAACCTAGGTTTTGGATTCGTTTCGTGTCCGTATCGGACACGTATCAACCTAGCATTCTAGGTGTTCGACCTATTGCCTGTGAGAACTCGATTTTGTTGTTTTGATTTCTGTTTGAATAGGTTGGTAGATCGTGGTGTGCTCTTCAACTTTCATGAAGGGACCTTGGCCTTTTTGTGTCCGTGTCGGGTGCAATCTGGTCTGGACACGCGTGCGTGTACTGGGCTTGGGCCTGTGCATTTCCCCTGCTACCCGTGGCCTCGTGCTCGAGGCACAGGCCACGTGGTGAGCTGAGTTTTGGCGTGGAGCTTGGGGCAGTGTCTGACACGACACCCCCTAAGTCTCGTGTCACGAGGGAGCGTGTCGGGTGCGTACGGACACGCGCACTGGTCACGCTGGCTGTGTTAGTCTGTGCATTCCAGTTTGAGGGATACTCTGTGTGGTTCGAGTTAAATATTTTAAATCATGGTTTAAATAATAATTAAGATCCTAATGTATAGTATTTAGTGTATGAATATTGTTTACATACTTTAGTTAGGTTTTTATGGATGGTTTTGGATTCGTATGGCAATGTGTATTGTTTTTTTTTCTGATTATACTGTCACTGTTAGGTTCAAGTCCATAAATTCCCAGTTTTACTTTGATTGTTCAAACAAATTGGATCCCTACATATCTTAATATCAGTTAATTTAGTGTTTGCATGGAAATTGGATGGTTGGTTTTAAAAATGAGATTTTGGCCTAAGGAGTAGAGGCAATATATGCTAATACATAATGTTGCTGTCAATTTTTCATTCCCAGTTTTGTTAAGAGAAATGAACTTGCAAATCCTTTTAATTCCATGTTTTAAAGCTAATGTTGCTGTTAGATTCCATGTTCTTAAATTGCAAAATCATGTATAACCTGTGGGGTGACTTCCCAGTTTGGTATCATCAGTTAAAAACCTGGAAATGATCTCAAAATTGCTCTTTCACTCTTAACTGTTTAGTATAGGTAGAATGTATAACCTGGGTGATTTTTCCAGTTTTGGCAAACCTGAGATTTACTAAGTTATGGTGTAAACTTGTGCATTGATTTGGGTAATATGGAGACCATGAACTGATTTCCTGCAAACACTCTTAGACACACACTTTTCCTTTGTGCACTGCCTATTCCTGCATACTTTTAGACATACTTTAGCACTGTTTGATAGCCATGAACTGATTCCTGCGTTTGTGTGACAGTTTCACACACACTTGTTCCTGTACAAGTATTTCCTGCACACATTCTCCTTACTGTCACACCCTTAATTCCTGCACCTTACATTGTTGGCTGGTGTATTTTCCACACACCTATATACACATTTCCTCCTCACTGTGATTTCCTGCATTCCTTACTATTCCTGCATTGTAGACTAGTCCACACACCTTTCACTCTTCACTGATACTTAATTCTTGCATGATTCCTGCACTTGCCTGTACACACACTAGTTCACTAATTGATCACTGCCTTGCTATTACCTGCATACTCTTTGACACACACTCTCTTTGTCACACACACATGCTTTTCTCCCTATATTCATATCTGTGTATATATTATATATGTAGGAACATGATACATGTATATTTATATAGGTAATTATGTGTCTAATGTATAGGTTATACTATATATATCTAAGAGTCTTATATATATGAATGTGTGTATACCATGTTTTATATATAAGTATATATGTGGGGTTTACATATAGATAGCCACATGTATATATATATATATATATATAGTATGTGATTGTCATGTGTAGACCTAGATGCCATATAGATGGTGTGATGATTGGTTGACTTGTGTTATATAGGTTGTAAGGACTTGGTATGCTAGCATAGGCTAGTTTAGCATTATTTAGACTAGTATGGACTAGCTAGGCCTAGAATAGACTATCTAGACTTGTTAGACCTAGTTTGACCATGATTGACCTAGTTTGACTTCTAAGGTTGACCAAAGTTGACCAAGAGTTGACTTTGGCCTAGATTGACCTAGAATCATGTAGAATGCATAGTAGGACTCCATGTTACTATTCTGGACTTGTTGTGACTTGTGCTGTTCTGTTTAGGAGCCAGACACCACTCCTTGGACAGTACGATTCATATCGGACACTCAGATACAGGCGAGTACATTCTCTGATCATTTCATATCCTGCTTAGAATTATTACCTGCAGTAGATTACTTTACTTGTACTGTCACGTTGGTCACACGGATTGGTACTATATGGATCTCTACATGCGATGTTATCCCCCTCGGGAGCATCGGGTACATTGTGCTTGTGCGTTTCACTTACATCATGTACTCCTGTGCTTTTATTACATGTGCACTCCTGTGAATCTTGTACTCTCATGTTCACGGAGCCCCCATGTATACTATCATGTGCACCCTATATGGGCCCCCATGTGATATCCTGTGCAATAACATAACCTGTTTAGATCCTTGTGTATTGATTGGGGATACGGGGGAGTGCTAGTAGTCGTGTGAACAATTCCTTGTAGTGTAGATTCCTGTGCACCTCGACATCCTGTGCAAATCTGTCCTGTTCACATGTGCTATCTCGTACTCTGACTCACTAGCCACTGTTAGTTCTCTATGTATAGTAGATATCCTATTACAGCTCTTCCTGTTTTACATACTGTTTTTCTTTCAGTACCTGTATCTTACCTTACTGCATGTTCATATTTTCTAACCTGCTATGAATTGTTGAGATGTACTGTGCTCGCTCCTGTCCTGACTGGACCTGTTGAAAATATTACAGAGGATGAGGAGGAGGCTGGCCTAGACACCTATTATGGGGCAGCACTGGATGACACCTGTGAGCTGGACCCTCAGGAGGATCCAGCAGTAGCTGAGGACTTTTCCCCGACTGCCTAGACTAGATAGTTAGGCTTTTATCTTTATGTAGTTGGACATGTTTTAGCTAGACTTTTATGTGGAGATCAGTTTTGTATATATTCTTTATCTGAGACTTGTACTGCTGGGATTATCTTAGACTATGGTTTTATCTATTTCATTTCCTTGAGTTCTATTCATATCGTGCTATATCTTCCTTAGTTGTGATTGAGTTTCTTTTGCTATGTCACCCCCATTCGGGGAGTATAAACTGCTAGTTATATAATTGTTAGATGTTGTGACCTAGGACAGCGTTCTACCGCCGACTCTGCGGCGTAGGCTGGGCGTTGTTACGTTCTCGTACCCTCACAGTGGGTGCGGGTCGTGACACTAATATACACGAGTCATAGCAGTCTAGAGTCTCATGGTAATCTATATCTCATCCACAGAATAATCAAGTCACAACCAAGATCAATGAATAAGACATGAAACTGAACAATAATGAATATAACTGAATATTTCCAAGAATCAATGTCACGTCCGGTGGACACAAATCCACTACCAATAGACGAAAAGAGAAAAATACATGAACTATACTATCTGAATACAAACTGCTAATCAAGGCCACCTCAACGGCAAAGGCACCGCGATCTGATGCTGGCTCACAACTGCTCATCTGCTCCTGGCTAAAACTCGGCTAAACCTGAAAAGATCATCAGGTCCTCAGAGGACTAGCAAGATACATAAAAACGAGCCTTTCTAACAGTTTATCATGCATGGAGAAAAATCCAGAAATAAATAAGTAAAACTAAACAGTGATAAAACATGAATCTGTGAACTGACTACGCATAAATAAACTGCTGAACAAAGACGAGAGAACTCATGTCAAGATGTCAACGGATAACCAAATCGAATACTCAAACCCTCGCCCCTAGTGTGGACTCGTAGGTTTGAACAACTACTAACCCTCGTCCCTGGTGTGGACTCGCGGGTTAGCTTCAAGAATCACCCTCGCCCCTAATGTGGACTCGCAGGTGTAGACAAATAACTACTAACCCTCGCCCCTAGTATGGACTCGCAGGTTAGCTTTAAGATTTCAAGACAAGGAGGTATAGCAGTTCAGTTTATGACTTCTCGACCCATGACACGACTCAATCAAGGCACAAGTGAACACGTCCAATAAGACACCAAACAAACTGTGAACATGGCCTATATAGCAATGATAAAATATACAAGCAGGATATAAAAAGTATATGTCAACAATAATGAGAAAAACTGAATAATGAAAGACAGTGCATGTAAATAAAGCTGTAAAGAAAGGCAAGGTATACTTGCCTGTGGTCCTGAGCTGTGGTTACGGGTTGAGAATCCGTATCGAGATCCAAGTATCCTGTTTTTAGAGTTTATCATGTCAATAAGTGAAATACATCAACGGTACTAACTATTTGCGTATTAAGTCTCTAGGGTAACTCTAAGTCATCTTGGTTTTCTTAGCTCTATAGACATACAATCTTGACTTCTATAATTTCCTGCCCAAAGTGTACTCATCTTCTTTTCTATTTTGGTCTGTGTTTCTTATTCATTCATTCCTCTAGGTACATAGGACCTTTGTTTAAACGTATTTTACTGTTAGCCTTCTAATTACCCTACCCTTTTTACAAGTCCATATTCTATAGACCTGTGTATTGGTCTAAACTTCTACTCTACCATCATAGTTGTTTCTCCATGTTGGAGTATACTGGACCTTGGCCACTTCCCTTTGCTCATATGTCATATATACCTCCTATCACTATTATGCTATAATAACCCTTCAATCCTAGTATTCACTCCAGGTCTGATACCCCTTCATTTTATCATAAAATGCACCCCCACTCTGAGACTGAACCCTGGTCACTCTCCTTATTAAGTACAAACTCAAATAGGACTATAATAAATATATCTTAAACCAAATGTGCCAAATTACAAACATGAAACCAGATCCAGAATAGTTGATTTTCTTTTACTTCTATCACAGTTGGCACCCTCATGTGTCCGGATGCTATAGGCACTCAAATTCCTAGGATGTACTCAGGGAATATGGTGATACCTACTTCTGGTCCTGTAGTCTAAACGAGGGGTAGCTGAGAATCCTCAATAGCAGCAGCAAAAATACAGTGCTTAGTTGTGCCATTACCCCCCTTTTTCTGATACTCTAATACTAATATTGTAATTTCTGATACCTTCATCTAAACCCCTTGACCGGTATCCTACTGTTCTGTTACGGCGGTACGTGCCTCTGTACTCGAACATCTACTCTCTACTGCAACTTATAGTGTGGGAACTATCTACTACATTACCCGTCAGGTATCCTCAATTCAGGGTCAAGTATCCATCTAAGGGTTTTCCCTGCTATTGGTTTTGCTATAAGCTTCCCACCAACTCTTGTACTCGATTTGGGCACTACTACCTGTCATCATCGGCTACGAGTTGGTATCAGTCATTACACGTATATGTTCAACTAAATGTAGCTCAACTTCTGTTGCATACAAGCATACCGTCACTAATGGGTATAACAATTTATCAATATTGAGGTGGTGAAGTTGTTACCCCTGATATTCCTATGCCCAACTAACTGTTCTTACATCTTTCCATAGGTTCACCTTAATAGCCCCACGCCTATTTCCTTCTCTAATTCTCTATGGTACACATAAATTCCCCATACAAGTTACTGTTATATCCTATGGCCTCATCCTTTCAATTATTCGTGACCTATACTCTATACAGACCCAACATTCATTGGTTACCTTTCAGTCTACAGGGAAATTCCTGTCCCAAATCATCTATTTTCAGATATTCCCTTATACTAGAAATCCTATAATCTAGATTGAAGGTTTCCCCCACCCACAATCATATGTGATTGTTTTTCTGATACTCTACTCTAGTACCATGTTTTATTTGCTTACCCCAACGCCATATCACATGGATGCATTTATGCCCACACAATACAGTTGCCCACATCCAATATCTGACACAACAATAACATATACCTGGATACTTACTCCGAAACCCCACATTCTCTTTACTACTGCCACCCTGTGTGACATCCGTTCCTGGGTACACAGATGCCTCTATATGAGTAACTGCTTTGTTATAAAGAGCAATAAAATCTTACCTGTTAGATACACATAGGCCTTTTATTTGTACTACATTGGTACACCTCCGATACCCTTTATATGGTGTCAATCTCCGTTGATACTCATGTGTCTACACACGTGCAGGTATCTGCACTTGCACCCTTAGTCATACCAGTACCCAACAAGTACTGTACACACCTACACATACCTAGATTTTCGAATTCTGCACAGGAATCTGATACACCAATTTCTATACAAGAACGATCCCCTCTCACCCCTTACAGGACTTAGCATTAACAAACCCCTATCTAGGCATTTAATCAAACAGCTAGTGTGGTTAACATAAATTGCAAGTAAAAGGCAGATTTGGTACCTATCAAGTTGGTTGCCGCGCTCGACTAATTCCTCGACTCCTTCTTGAGTGCTATGGCAGTCAACAAGAGATGTGAAAACTGTTAGGGTTCCAAGGGAAAGGGTCGGCTGCCTATTTAGAAGCATAGATCGGGATTAATCCACTGGGATTTAGATAGAGGAACAGGAATTCGAATATTGGTTTGGATTGATCCTGTTCATGCCGAGGATTGAGAGAATCTTTTCGTGCTTATTAAGTATAGCTTCAAAAGGGAACGACAATTTCAAATTTGAATCTAAAAGTGACAGGGTGTTTAAGTGGGAAATTTATATCAAGCCCTTTCTACAACTTGGTTTTTACAAAAAGGTCCACTTTGATTATAGGGTGGTAGCCACATGTATATATATATACACAAAATCCCTTAAATATAAAATATACTAGATTTAGATATCTACTAAAATCCCAATCCATTATATTGAGTCCAAAAATTAATAATAATAATAATTACTCAAAAAAATCAGGGCGGGGGTTTACTGGTGTAGAGTTCAACATATGATAGTGTGCTGAAAATGTACCCTACTCGACGGTAGGCTACAAGTCCACAGGTGTGGCCAGGATAACGGGATCGCCTGTAATTAGAAAATCTCTCTATATGAACTACTTGATCAATTAGTCGTTAACCTAGTCAGATTCATTATGAATCCCTGACCGTGGTAACTAGGAATCCATATCCTAGACATGATGCAAGACAAGACAGGTAGCTTGTACAGACACAATCAGGAAAATCAACTACGGAGTCAAGATAAGAGTTACACTTAGCAAGTCAGAATTGGCTGTCGCAACAGCGACCAAGATTACACATGTCATGTCAGGAGTACTTGTCAGGAGTGTGCCTCGACGGGCCACTATCAAGATTATCAAGACGGGATCATATTATCATGTTCAAGTTCAAGTTCATCAAGTCGGGTCATCACAATTTAGGCCAAGTACATAAAACATACAAAGAAGATCAAAAACTATAATTGAAACTATCAATCAGTCGCATATAAACTCCAGTTAAGGTAAAACAAGAAGATTCTTGAAGCCAAGATGAATATCTACAACTATCATGCTTTGAGTTTTACAAGATTTCAGCTAAAAAACAACTTAAACAGGCAAAAATAGTCATTCGCACACGCGCGAACAAAACTATCCACGGCATGGGGGGCGCGAGAGCACGGCGCACAGGCACGCGGACCAAGTTGGCCACGGCGTACGAAGTGCGAGAGCACGATGCACAGCCATAAGACAAACAAATCACGTAGGCGTACGGCGCACAAAATGCGTAGCACGCGTGGACCAAATTGGCCACGACCCGCGGAGCACGAGAGCACATTGCGCGGGCGCTCGGCACACGGAACGCGCAGTACACGGTTGTACGACGTACGGGGCATGAGAGCACGGTGCTCAGGTGTGCAGCTAACGAATCGTGCAGGTACGCAGCGCACAGATGTATGGCGGGGGGAGGAGGCGAGAGCACGGCGTGCAGGTGCACTGCCAACGAATCACGTAGGTGTGCGGCCGCGAAATGCACAACGTAAGAAGTACGAGAGCACAGTGCGCGACCAACGAATCGTGCAGGCGTACGGCCGCAAAACACGCAGCACGTAGATGCACAGCACGAGGAGCGCAAGTGCACGGTATACAGGCACACGACAAATGAATTGCGCATACGGCACTGTTCATCATCCCAGCAGCACCGAAGATGTACGGGAACCCATGAACACGAAAAATGCCGTAACTTCTTCAAAATAAGTCAAAATCTAGTGGTTCAAAGCCAAAATTGGGTAGAATGAAATTTCCCATAACATGGAACCCTTAGATTTCATAAATAACAAAGTTTAAGAGATCAAAACAAAAAAACTGAGAAAACTATGAACTTAGATCTACAAAAATATAAATATCAAAACCAAAAGCTCTAAGTTTTAAAGAGGCTTAGAATCAAGTAAGGAAGACAATGGAATAATAAAATTTGCGATCCATCATGAAGCAAGTTGCACTTGCCTAGGATTTGGTGGAGGAGTAAATGAAGAAGAAGATGAAGAAGTAAATGGTAATCATGGAGGGGAGAGAGGAGTTGGTTTAAATACAAAGCTCATTCATGATGATCCAACTCAAACCAAACCAAGCCATGCCAAGTTGAACCAAACCAAATTAAACCAAGTCAAGATTAAACCAAGGCAAGGCTAAACAAGACAAGTCGAAGTTCGGGCCACCTAACAGATGTCAGAAATTCGTACACGTATACTAAAGATACGTATAACAAAAAACGGAAGTGACAATTCTACCCACCTTAAAAGAATTCTGACATTTGAATTCAATCAAGAGGCTAGAGGTGTCAGGGCAAGCTATACTAACTACATGCAGTCTATGTCTAACAGTCAATCAAGCAATCATTCATGCAAACAAAGAATTTAGAACATAAGGCATAAGAAAGATATTATACCTTACGAGTCAAACATGTGTGGATATCGTGATCTGATATCATGCTCATGTTTCTAAGTTGACTTACCCAAGGAGTGATGATCCCAAGCAACACGGACTAAACTAATAGTCTTGTTCTTGAGTATCTTCTCTGTAGTGCCCCGCTCCTCGCGGTCCACTATGTAATATCCACGGCTTGCTAACTCAGTCTCGAACTGAGTATTTGGGGAAACCTTTGCCGGTATCGATTGATCACGGATGAAATGCAATAAACCTTTCCAACTGATGGATCGGCTTCTATTGAAATGAGTCCAATAGTTTTCGTTGGATGTTTTCTTTCGCTGCTTGGTTTTGATGAATGCATTTTCGTATTGGTTTTTGATGATTGGTTTTTATTATTCGCTTTTATCGCATATCGTATTCATTCTGAATATTGAGAGAAAGAGACCGAAGTATGCTAATCGAATGTTGGTGCCTATACAGGAGGACACATAGACATACACAGAACGTGAACGGCATGTAAAGTCCCTCCTTCTCTCAACTAAGATTCATCTTGGTGAGTTGTTCTAATCGGGCTTGCATTTATTTGTACGCCCTAATAAAAATGATCGCTAGTCCACACTGTTGCCTCGTTCCTATGATCAACGATACCACAATAACAAAAGATAAGAGAAGATAAATGAATCGAATTGAATGCTTGTTCAAGTTCTGCTAAACATTTATTTCAAATGAATGATCATATGCTCTGTTACTAGTATGCTATAAATGTATATACATGTACAGACGAACTTGTATATGTTGAGAGGAATAAGAAGGCATGAAATAAACATGTCATATATCTGTTAAGACGTGAAATGAACGCATCCTGACCCGTAAATAAAATTTGATACATCTGCTAGAACTGCTAGAGCATGTATTGGTCTCGGACAACCTGTGCATATGGTAAAATCTGTCTCTCAGGTGGTATCTGGGGGCGCCTGGAATCACTCGACCTAGGAGAGATTAAGAGCACCCTGAGGTAAAAGAGACCTCATGTTAAAAGGGTAGCCGACATTTGAGTCCTTAGCGACGAGCTGAACTAAAGAGTCACAGCGGCTAATAACGGGAAATGACCCTGTGGACCATCATGTAGATAGGCCACATGCATGATCCAAATTATGAAATTCAATATTTGTAAGAATGAAACATGAGTTATTCGCTATGCAAATTATGCTAACATGTCTTGTACAGGGATGACTGTCGACGATGGGTAGGTTGGTTATGAAATATTCTTCTGTCTTATTTCTTATGAATTATTAAAAAGAACCTAGATAAGTAGAAAGTTCACTAGTAAATATGTAGCTTCACATATTGAATTAGTTCAGATATTTGTGAGTTTTGACAATGAGCCGCTCGCCAGTACATGATGTGTGCTGACCCACGTTGTGGGCATCCTTTTCAAAAAGCAAGAGAATAGGGGGATTTCAAGTGAGACACTGACGCTCGTCTAGCCCAGTAGAGCTCGTGGATTGCCTCAAGCTACTTTTATTTCTAGTCAAGTAGCAAGTTTCTTTTCCTTTGAAGGTGTCTTTACATTTCAAGCATGTAATAAAGGGATATGATGTATGGACATTACGACTATTTTCAAAAGAGAGTTTTAAAGAGAATCATGTAGCCAAGATAAGGCAAATCTGAGTTTGCAAATCTTTATACTTGTATTCCTATCAAGTTTATCAATAAAAGAAGTATTTTCATTTCAAAGCTTCTGTGTCCAAATGTTGGTTTATATATATTGTGTACGTGTGTTTTGCTTTGCCTAGTTGTTTTGTGCTGGTACTGGATATGTGCAAGCGCAACTTAGGCTTGCACGACATCACGCCTTAGCGAGGACGAATGATCCCGCAGGGATCAAAATGAGGACGAACGACCCAAGCAGGATCGAGGCGTGACATTCTTCTTCGGTCCAATATGGATACATGCCTTTTCTCATACGAAAGATTGGTACCAACAACCAATTTCGAATGATCAAAGATATGGCTCAGATCTGGGATATACCGTAGCAATTGGGATTTATAGAATATGTCATGTACCTCATGTAATGACGAAAAAAGAGCGAGACGATATGACACATTACCTACTCGCTCGAGAATATCAAACGGCCCTATATTCCTAGGATTAAGCTTTCTCCGTATGTCGAATCGAGTGACGCCACAGGTAGGCAAGATCCTAAGGAATACGTGGTCGTCGATAGAAAACTCAAGAGGACGCCGATGAGAATCGGCCCAATGGCACTGACGATCTTGGACAACACGGAGATGATCTCTAAC
Source organism: Iris pallida (assembly GCA_029216955.1). Lineage (NCBI taxonomy): Eukaryota > Viridiplantae > Streptophyta > Magnoliopsida > Asparagales > Iridaceae > Iris > Iris pallida. The sequence continues at coordinate 905,315 of JANAVB010020800.1, read as the reverse complement.
TTGTCTGACCACTTCGATAGTCTGAGTAACCATTTCTGGACCAAGCATCCGTCTCTCGCCTACATCATCCCAGGCTAAAGGTGACCTACACTTTTTGCCATACAGTACCTCAAATGGTGGCATCTGGTTACTAGCCTAGAAACTGTTATTGTAGGAGAACTCCACTAGATGTAGGTGATTTTCCCATAAACCATTGAAGTTAAGTATGCAGGATCGTAACATATCCTCAAGAGTTTAAATCATGCGCTCTGACTGACCATTTGTCTGCAGATGATAAGCCGAACTAAACTTGTGATGAGTCCCTAAACTCTCTTGAAGACTCTGCCAAAAGTGCGATGTAAATCTTGAATCTCTGTCGGATATGATACTGACTGACACTCCATACAATCTGACTATTTGTGTGAGGTACATCTCTGCTAGCTGATCCATCGACCGACCAATTGTCAAAAGAAGAAAATAAGTTACCTTAGTGAGTCGATCAACTATAATCCATGTAGCATCTCTTCCAGCTGGGGATTTAGGTAACCCAGTTACCACATCCATGGTAATATGTTTCCATTTTCATTCTGGGATCGGTAAAGGTTGAAGAAGTCTAGCTGGTCTCTGATGTTCAGTCTTGACTTTTTGGCAAACTAAACAACGAGAGACAAACCGAGCTATCTCCTTCTTCATGCCATTCCACCAGAAATGTTGACGGATATTACGATATATCTTCGTAGTACCGGGATGAATTGAATACTGTGAACTGTGAGCTTCTGCCATGATCTCTTGCCTGATGTCACTACTGGGTATACAAAGACACCTTCCATTTCGGAGCATGCCATCTTCGTGAATGCATAACTCTGCTCTTCATTCCGCTTCACATTCTGCCCTAAGTCGCTGAAGCTTAGAATTTATTGATTGAGCTATCTTGATTCTCTCAACTGTACTGGACAAAACTTGCATATTGGCCGTCAATGCTATGTTGGTAGGAAGAACTATCTCTATTCCTATCTTTTGAAGATCTGCTAATAACTCTGGCTGTGCTGTTAGAAAATAAGATCATGCTCTTCTACTCAATGCATCCGCAGCTACATTGGTCTTCCCAGGATGATACTGAAGGTTGATGTCATAATCTACTAGTAACTCTAACCATCTTCTCTGACGCATG